>JAGDQP010012887.1:6206-49166 GCA_022664845.1 Lepisma saccharinum
CATCACAATCTTCTAAATAGAAAAGTAAAACATTCCCAGCACAGCTTATTTCGTTATATTTCAAGACACGCATAACAATCCTGCTTCTAAATTCGTTAAAACATAATTCAATAATAACAATTGCTAAATTCGTTAAACATAATTCAATAACAACAATGCCCTGATATAACTGAATTAAATTTTTATTCAAATGTTGATTTTTTTTTTAGTTTATAATTTATAATTCATAAACGTTGTGGCAGATTACAAAAATGCTAGCTCGAGTTATATTAAAGAATAAAATAACAATTGTATTTAAACAAAATCTAAAAAAAAACATCTTTAAAGCAGGAAAATCTCGTCTAATGCCTTCCCAGGAGGCAACGTACCAAGAATAGAAGATACATTCCCTCGCTGAATTGCGATACTGAGGCGCTGGATTAGGAAGGTGGTCGAGCGAGCATCACCTGAAACGATCTGTATTTGCCGACCAACTTCTTTAATAAAATTAAGGCCTGCCGTACCCCAAGTACCACTTGACTCAATTGCGATCGCAACAAAAATATACTGTGCAAGTAGATTAGAATATTTTCGATTTTTATCGGCCTCTCTACGAATAGCAGCACCACCCGCTTTCAAGGAAGAATGAGTAACATTTGAAATGGCGAATGTATCAGCGCAGGTGAAATCCCATAATAGAGGTCTTCCTCTCTTCCATGGAACTAGTGTCATTCCATCAGGTCTCTTACCGTCGGAGCGGCTACAGCCAGATGGTTCTCGTACCGATGGTACATTAGCAGAAACTAGAGCTCTGAGGATGACATCATTGACACTAGAATGACGCATGTGTCTACCAGCACTCCTGATACAGGAGAGACCGTGAAGGCCCCGTTGATCCACGAATGCTCCACAGGCTGGACAACGATGAGGTACACAGATGTCTGCTCCTAAACGTAAGGCAACAGCAAGCCGGAAGCTTTCATTCGAAAGATGTAGGCCAAGAGGAGGAGAAGGCAAAGCTTGGAGCCAAACACCGGACTCAGGTGAATACGCTGCTAGTAGCCTGGCTTTATCTTCAAGACAAGTAGCGGATTGTAGTAACTGCGATTGTGTACGTTTGATGATAGGATCGTCCCAAGAAGACTGAGAGCTATTAAATTAAATTAAATTAAATTAAGACTGAGAAGACTGAATTAAATTAAATTCACTTAGAATGTTTCAAATTATAAAATTCAACAACAATCACTCTTTCCTATTCTCACATTTACGAACACTCGTAATCTAGTTACTTATAAGGAAAGCACTAGAAATCTATTTTTTTCATGCAATAACTCGAAATCTCGTGATTTCTTCCAACAAATACATAACTTTAACTGGGAATATGAGAGGTTTACTATTTTTCTCTACGTATTAGAATAATATTTATATTCAGAAACTGATAACCATACATAGGACATAAAATTATCCTGCACATGCAAGTATTTCACCCTGTTATTTTGTCCTTTCTATAATATATTACCAATAGCAATATCCCATGTTTTAATAATTATTTACCTGTCTTTATTTACAAATTTTATCGTTCATTGCGTGCTGAAAATAAGAAATGTACATACCATCATAGAAATTCAACTGTTCCTAATTTTGACGATCGATTTGACATAGTCAGGATTTTACTTGTGGCTAACTAACTAACTCTATGGGTGATGGAACTCGCAAGTTCATCGCCGCAGTAACCAACGTTCGCCATTGGATTCTATCCAGAGCAACATCAAGCCAGTTTTCATCACAAACACCTACTTCTCGAAGGTTCCTTCTAATATTGTTCTCCCAACGACGTTTCGGTCTTTTCAACGGTCTCCTTCCATCCAAACAGGATATAATATAACCTTCGTTTCCCCCATCCGAGCTACATGGCCTGCCCACCTTAGTCGTCACAATTTCATTATTCTTACAACATGTGGTGAATCGTGCAGTCTGTGGAGTTTTTTATTATGCAGTATTCTCCATTCTGCAGTCATCTCGTCCCGTTTCAGCCCGCATATCTTCCTTAAAATCTTATTTGTGGTTACTTTCTCTTTCTGACCTGGTTTTTCCTTTAGAAATATACGTCTACATTTGTTTATAAACATTTCTTGAAACTTAGATATAACTTGATGAAGTAAATGAAAACTTGGAACCGCATGGATGAGGAAAGCAGTCAATCGAGATCTTTGGAAACATGAGGGAGACCCCGGTCGCATTAATTTCGTCGACAATCATTGCGTCTACAGATCATCTTGACAGGTACGTTTCATCAAGTCATATTTCGACAGGTAAGTTTCGACGACAGATCACTTTGTCGACAAGTACGTTTCGTCGACAGATCATTTTGTCTACAGGTATATTTTGACGACAGATCACTTCGTCGACAGGTACGTTTCGTCTACAGCTCATTTTGTCGACAGGTACGTTTCGTCAACAGATCACTTTGACGACACGTACGTTTCGTCAACAGATCACTTTGTCAACAGGGACGTTTCGCCGACAGTTCATTTTGTCCACAGGTATGTTTCCTCTTGTAATAATTTTCTCGATATTTAACTCCATCAACAGCTCAAATTTTAAACTATTCATTTTGCCTAAAACTAACTTACGTTACAGGTTTGTAACGGGAAATTACATTTATATTCATGTAGTCACCAAAGTAACTGAATTTGTAATTTTTGTATTTCGTATACGTTTTACTCCTATTCTGAATATATTATTTTACAGTGTACCGTATCGGGAGAAAACAGGGAATGTCCATTTTTATCAATTATATGCTGTATTACTAATTCTATTGGAGAAAAATGGAACTACAAAACTATCAAAGAATCAACGAGAACACTTCTAAATGACCACACGAGACAATATTACATTTGTCAAGCGATTACGGTATTCACATTTGATTTTCTCAATAAATGCTTTTTCTGACTTTTCTTATCTCTCGTTACTCTTGAAGTACTGTATAGACTACGTAAATTTAATTATGGCCAGCAGATTAACATTGTTACTGTTAAATAGAAAATCAAGTCATCGTTTGTCTTTGTTATTATTTTGACAAGTTTTGACTGAATTGTTTAGAAAGTATTTTGCTATAGTCTTCTGCAATAAAAGTTTCAGTATTAAACCTTGTTTCTCTTTCAAGTGTGTAAATTAAAACACTGCTGGAAGTGTAATAAAAGAACCCTGTTATGTAAACCAGTTATGCAAGTAGTTATAAAGCGAAATAATTAGGGTCTGGTTACTTTTTAGTGATTTTAGCTGATAGTGGAAACACTGTGTCATTTCCTTAAATTTTGTCAAGATAAATTGTGGTCTTATCTGCATTCTACAGCTTTGCCATACACAGTATACAATAAATCTCTGTAGAAGTAGGGAAATTACGTACTATATTTTATTTATAACTCAGGTTTTCTTCAATTATGATGAAATCCGTATATATTACTGTAAAAGATGAACAATTACTTTTGTCCAACCCCTATATACATAATACAACATATAACTGTAGATATAAAACTGTTCCTACGTTTCTTTTAGCGGAAATGACAGCTTACTGACATCCACACGCAGTATCGAAGTCCGATTAGCTTGTGTAGAGAACCCTCTCTATACACATACAGCACCATTTATTTTTCTGTTAATATATGTATAAAGTTACACTACATATACAATTATAAATACTAATTCTTTTCTTCTTGTCGCTTGTAGAACTTTTAAGAAAATAAGTCAAAATAAAAATAACATGAAACAGATTGAATCAAGTTATTTTTGTCCATTTAAAATAATAAAAGGGAAGGGAGAAAAAAAAGTTAATAGCTTCCCTCCGCTAGAGAAGGTGGGGAACAAACGTATGCCGTCATAGGGGATTTAAATGGGCCCCAGTCACGTGTAACAAACACCTTCCTCCCCTCATCACCGTGTCGAGTCAGTTTGTTAATCAACTGTAATCGTAGAGTACAAGATGAATGATCGTGTAAATATTTTTAAAAAGTATTTGAATGCTGTAATTGATTTTATTAAAATTAGGGAGTCGATGAATATAAGTCATTGAGTTGCTTCTATTATTTCTTAAGAGATCGCAGTGGTAACTCGACGTCACTTCCACAAAGAAAGTATTTTAAATGAAATAACGTATCTCAGTCGAATGTTTTATCATTAGATTCAATGCACTGTAAGTTTAAGTTAAAATCCTGGTATCGAACTCAGACGGCATTCCAAGGAATTCTTGAGATTGAACTCACGACTTGCAGAATGTAAGTCTGGTTTCTGATAATGTTGCCATGATTTGGATACTGGAACTGTTATGACGACTCGTTGTGAATTGGAGTCAGGATGAAGACTCGAACCCGCGTACCCTTTTGAATGCTGATTGAAAGTGCAATTTGAGTGAAATCGACAAAATAGTTCTGTAATATTGTAAGAACGAGATCTATAGTTTTTTGGTAAACTTGGACTTTTTAGTTGTCCTGTCTGGAATTGAATCCTTACTTGCAAATGAAAATGTCTTACAGAAATCACACCAGTCAAGATGAACTCAGGACTTTTGGAATGTGATTTCACTCTGTTAGTTTGAACCAGCCTTCCTCAACTAAAAATGCTTGTCCTCCTGTATGTGAGATTTAAGTGTTTGCACTATTAGTGTCTTTGGCTTTAGTACAAAGAAACGAAATAACACGAACCAAGGGCCTCTGAAATACGAATTTTCTTATGTCGCTGCTATTGCGGCGATGAACCAGGACATTGTTAGAGAACTATCTATTCCGTCGCGTGTCCACTTGCTACTGCGGTGATGAACTAAGCCATTGGTAGGGAACTACCTAAGTCCGTAGTGTGTTGTGCTACTGCAGTGATAAACCTTTTGAAATAATGTAAACGTTTTGAATTGAATAATATTGATTGCATTGAATCCGCAAACAAAAATAAATGAGACTCCCCCAATTGGTGGGGAAAAGCTTTGACGTGAACCTTATCGTTAGACGGAAACCGCAACTTTCCTTATTGACTAATGTAAAATTTAGATAAGACGCAGAGTGAATTAGGTTGTTACTGTCACGATAAACCTCCATCGGGACAAGCTTTTCAGCTTTTAAGTATTTATCAAAATAGCTCATTGAAGTTGTTTTGGAACTGAAATAATTTTCCTTAGTTCAAACAGACCTGTACGCGATCCGAAAAGTACACTACGTTGCGCGAAACATATTGAAAACCTAATCATAGTTGTCTTGTAAAGATGGGTGTAGTAACGTTTACCACTATTCAACGGAGAAAAGAATACTTGGTGTTAGTCCATGGTGGCAAACTTCCACATTTCCGAATGGAAACTAACAGAGTGAATTAGATTGTTACTGCCTCAATGAACCTTTTCATGGAACAAGTTAGAATCGAAGGAGATTGACTGAGCTGAATCCGCAAACGAAAATAAATGCCATGTAATGTTTGTATTTGGGAACGAATTAAATATTCTGGTTTCTAATGACATAGAAACACTTATTTGGGAGGGAAACAGACAGTGACTGTAGCGAAGGTGTTTCGATTTACTGATAGAGCTGTCGGAATGAAATCCATGATACATGGTGAATAAAAGGGGAAAAGAGATCTGATGATTAAAAGGACGCTGTGACACTGGCAATTTGAACTGGTGGGATTTTAAAAATGCAGTTGGCCCTTTAAACATAGTGCAGAAAGAGAAGAGAGAGCATATTAACACAAATGAAATGATTTGGCATCAAAGTTTTGCTAGTAAGCAAGAATTCCGTGAAGAGACAATATATACGATGAAAAGTGAGAAATGTTGCTTGAAATGTAGAGTTTAATCAAAAGTAGTGCAATATTGCTAATTTCCGAAATATGAATCGTGACCAGGACTGATTTCACATAAACTTTGTTTTACCAACCATGTATTTGTTATATTTAACATAAAAGAGGGTGTCAGGAAAGCATATATACTCAATATATAGCGAGAAAAGTAAATTTAAAGTACATATTTTCAATACAAATAGGATTTTTTTAATTAGTTAACACGAAATAGGGTCGATTCTGCTTGAAAGGTTTGGTAAAAAAGGAATGATTTCATGGATTCACCCAAAAGACTGTTTGTATTCGTAATAAGGAGAAAAATGCTGTCAAATTGTAGTCTATACAATCGATTGTTGTGGTGATTGAACTATTTATAGGACATTCAATGACAAATCAGTATTGCTTTACCATATCCGACGACCTTCAGGATGAATATCCAATACTGAAAATTCTTTTTGTTCCTTCTATGAATTATTAAAGCATTCTTGAAAGGGATTAATTTAACAACAACCCGGGCTTATGGTATTGTTGTGCTATATGTACTCGATAGAAAGAAGACATGCAGATTATTTTTACAGCTTTTGATGGAACGGCGGGTTGTATTTTATTTACTTACTTTCTCTAATGTTAGGATCTAACGTCATTTCTACCGATAACACTGTCTTTATTTGAAGGTATGGAGTATTTAAAACAAAACAGCTTCTCATATATCAAGTACATAGATGAATGCCGAGATCAAGTGTTGACAAGTAACGATCAGTAGTGTACTTAACTAAGATTAATTCAATTAATTAATTTACTACTTAGATATTATATAATGTTGGATGACTATAACCAACACAAGGAGTCAGTTTAGCCAACTAACGGTCTCTGCTGTTGTCATCTGAGATTTAATCGGTTTATAAAGTATTTTGTACCTCTGAATGACTGCCAGTTAGTTTTATAAAAATTCAATTTTAATATGTATCGCTAACAGACTACACAAGACAAAAGTTAACATTTGAAAGAAACAGAAATCAGAGTAAACCTACCGCACTTCGTCCAGTTGGAGATCAATTTGTAATGCGAAGCATACAGATAGATATGAACTACTTTTGCTGACTGGATTCGTATAATAATATAGAAAGAACTATGATAAATAAGAATAATGTCAGAAAGGACAGACTCAAAGTATATAATAAAGTCAACACATACCCTTGACTATACACCTGCATCATATTAGGTTGCATATAAATAGGCTAAATGAATCAACTTATAAAATAGCTTCTCCTTTAAAGAAGGCATAGAATTTTATAGCTTAAAGAACACCTACAACACTAGATAATGAAATCTTTCACAAAGAACAAATAAAATTATTTATTTCTTAAGATTATGGATACTGCTATTAATATCAAAGAATTCAGAAACATACTTGACATTAGTTTTAACAAATATATTGATAAGGAATAACACAAAAGAACTTCAAATGTTTAATTGTTAGCTAAATGCCTATAAGCAATGAAATATATTTTACCGAACAGGATGGATTAGTTTCTACGTTTTATTTGAAAATTATGTGAGGTAATTTCGAAAATACGTCAAAGAAGTGTGTAAGCTATATTCAGTTACTTGATTTTATGTAACAAGCTTACATATTATTATAGGAAGCAGTATTTTCCGCTTAAAGATTAAAGAGGAGTACTACCGCATAGGTTTTAATATTATTTTGCATAACTAGTAACAAACATGGTTGTGCAACTTACTGAATCAAAGTTTGTACTTTTAGAAAAGACTGACAGAAAGATTTTTAATCAAGCTGATATTTTCTTATGCATACAAAACGTGTTGAACAGCATATTTTAGGAGTGTAGGTAAAGGTAACTTGAATGAAAAAGACATTGGTGTTGTGATCTTATATTTTCAAAGAGAAAAATTTCACACCAAAACATATATATCTCCAGGGGAGTTGAAATAAAACAAGATTGTTATCTTATATTAACTACAAATGCTCCTTTTATATTCAAGAATTTATTTACATATTAAATCAATCTAACAGGAAGCAACAGTTTCCCTCCGGAAACTGTTTTAACTCCTATTGAAACGTTATTCCACTTTTCCCCTATTGTCTGATCTTAACCCCTCCTTATGAAAGCGGATAACATGTAAACAATGTTAGTTCCCTAGAAGCAAGGTGTAGTTTCTTACTTTTATTACCAACTTTTTATTTGTCAGCACAAGTTGATCAGAGGTATTCATAAAAATGTCGTAGTAAAACCCTTTTGTAAACATTATTTTATAAGTGTTATTCTATTATCCTTTTATCTTTAACTTGATACATTTTACATATCTCAGCGTAAATTCGTGATTATCGCACACTTAACATTTCCCCCAGCACGGTTAAGCTATCCGCCCGCAGAAAGTACAAGGCAACTAGTTGCTAAGATTCTAGTTCATGTTAGGAGACAATATTACATCACAAGTACAGTCTAGTTAACAAATAAATATCTGATAAGAAATTAGCGTTTTAAATTATAAGAAATTGCATCGACAGTGTTATATAAGGAATCTAGCATTTGAATGTAATGTCTATGACATGTTTTAAATATACTGAAACTACTGATTCAGATTGAATGAATGAAATGCAGACCAATACGTAAGAACATCTTCATATGTTGCCTCTGTACCATAACATAACGCATATTATATTCAGAAAACCAACTCAGCATCAGAGAAATGTATATGCATGAATTAAAACATAGCAGCTATACAAGAGGTGGATATTTAAAGTTTTTTTATTGAACTAAAATATAAATTTAATTTGAACACCTTTAGGGAACTCTGACTAAGTTCTATGTTATTTAAAATATACATTAAGATATCTGAGAGTGCCGTGAATCGAACATTTTTAAACAACACAGTACAAACATAATACAGGACATTTTTTTGAGTTAGAAAGAACTTTTGTGATGTTTTAATTTGGCTGGGAATGGTAAAACAAAGTTCAGGCACGGAACTTGTAATTCACAAACTAGTGACAAAATATTGTATTTAATTTCCTATTTATTATAGGAATCTCGAATTTAGTAGGTACAAGAGTTATTTTACTACTTTCGTAACGGTTAGTGCTTGAGAGTTGAAAAATATTTACATAACACTTTTTAATTATGAAACCGTTCATTTAAAGTAAAAAAACGATGGAACGATGAATAAAACCCAGAATCCACTCTGCATTGAGTAAACCTGAGAAGAAAAAATTACCCGAACATGTAAAATGTTCAGGTGACTTTTCATCACTGGACTGTGTTTATGAAAACGCAAAACCTTATTTACCTAAATTCCCAGTTTGGTGAGTTCTTAATACGTAGTTGGATCTATAAAGACCTTGAGGAATGATTATTTACAATTAGGGGAAAATTAAATATCAAAGAATGTATCATCTGCGATTTAACTAACCTATTAAATATATTCATTCAACGCTATCACCAATTCTGCGCGGAGCTCCTGTAGAACTCAGAGACAGTCAAGTTTTATTAACCAGCTGTGGCAAGTAGATAAAGGAAAATTGAGACACAATTTTACTCACGTTACGCCAAAGTGATAACACTTGAAGAAGACTTGTGCCAAAGATATGATCGATTGTCCTTGTTTGCAGCAAGTATTAAAACACTTTGATATTCAACAACATTTCAAGCGTAATTGAGTGGAAGGGAAGGTCCTATGAGGACCTGAACAATGATCGATATATTGTCGCCATATTAATGAATCCACGTACTGTCCTTGTGCTTCAGAAACTTTTCCACAAAATCCATTACTACACTAGAATACTCTTACCAGAGTTCGAATTGTGTCTTTTAAAATGATACCTCGCTTTTTAGAAGAAGTGCGTAGTATATTGCAAACGAAACTGAAACCTTTTGGATGTGAAGTGAGTGTTTCTTTAAAAGGACGTGCAAGTGAATCTTCTATTATTTTGAATTGTTAGTGTAATGACCACAATGATGCACCTAGATTTATTTCTCTGACTACATACGGACTTTTGTCATGAGCTATTTCTATATTGAATGCAATGAGAAACATTATCTAGAATAGATATATTCCTTGAACTTGAAATTACAATTTTTTAAACGAACCATATGATTATCTGTGAACTGTTTGTTTTTCGTTTATGCAATGAAAGAAACGTACAGTTATTTTTCGAATTGCGTTTGAATGAAAGTTAAGTGTTGTATATTTTACCTTTTCTTTTAATAAAATAGTCAAAAGAACTATTCAGATTATTTGTGTTTTAACAGTGTGTAGTGTCTAACATTGAAGTCAAATTTGAGTTTTTCTTTGTATTTAGGTATAGAATATTACATCTTTATCCACTATTTGAAATAGCTTTTCTCGCTGATTGATACATACAATTGATTAAACAAAATGTGCACTGTTTTTCTATTTCAGTGTTTTAAAATTATAAAACTGGAACAGACTTAACGTTTAAGGAATTATCTAATATCTTGTTACACTTTACGGAAAATACTGCACCAAGTTACGATTCTCATGATGCAGTTTTAATTTGAATTAAAAAAATCTTCATATTTTGAATTGAAACTTTCAAATGCTACAATTCGCTTAAAGTAATTATAGATACTAACACTAATATCTGAAACATTAGAGTGAACTCATACACTTTTGAGCATTAAGAACGCTAGAACTGTGAAATCATTGTATCAGAAAATATATTTTAATTTCTTTACTTGCAATACGTATTATGTAATTAATTTTATCGTAATGAGAACATTTTACGAGTACAAAACGATTTTATAACAAGATGCGTCACAAATTAAAGTTTGAATGTAAGAAACTATAGATTTGAATGTATTAAATACGAATATCATTGGTTTACTTTTCCTGTAACAGTACAAACATTACAGATAAAAAACGCTTAACTACTTCTTTTAATTATAAAAGATTAAAGAATTCTATAACTTAGAAATAATGAAGTGCCTAAAACATTGGTTCACTTCTCACTATTAACCGGCATAATATTCATAAATAGAACTAGTGAACTATGAAATCGAAAAATGTGATAAAGTTTTGTTGCAGGGAAACATATTTTGCAATCAGAATTTGCGGATAGCCAAAATTCAAAGGATTTCTTTTACTTTACAGTAGCATGTTTTATTAATTACAAGAGAAATACTTTCCTCATTAGATTTTTATATATTTATGTCATGCAGTAATGTGATTTCTCTCACAAGTCTCCATCAACCAGTCTCTTTGAACATGCCTAACATTCCCTTGTATCTATTAATTTTTTCATCGGTTAAGGGGATGTTAATTATTTTCAGAGACGAAAAATTGATAGCTTATTGTCGGATACTAACAAGAAAACGTAAATCCACGATAGTAGGAAAAGGAAAAGGAACTGGCATTTACTATTGAACAGAGATGAAACGAATTTGAAAAATCGAAACTAACTTCTTGAAATTATTTTCTTTTCTAGAAACTGTTTTAATATTTCTTTCATCCATACTTTTGTTTTCAACTAATATGATGTTCAATAGTTATTAATTTTTGTCTTTCTGACTGACAAGAATTACAATAGTCTTAGATTTTCCGTTTCCCTCGACATATACATATCTTTTCTGACTGGTATCGGTACCGTCCATAAAATTGAACATTTTCTCGATCAAATGATTGTTTCAGTTTACTAACAATTGTTTTCTGAAGACAACAACACATCAGCTCCAAGAACGAGACACGGAAAAACTAAAGATCAAACATATATTTTCATATTTCATAACGTGTAAACAAAATCAGAATTTGTAATGACAAGATTTGTGATGTTATACTAGAAGTTGTAACCTGCGCGGGACAGTTGCGTAGTCATTTTCTTTACTTGAACATGAACTTGACAAAATACTTTAGTTGTACGGGGAAGTTGTGATACACGTTTCTCAGAAACCGGAGTTGCAGTTTCAGATCACAACCGCAGACCATTTTGCCCGTAAAAACGCATCATTGTCTCTCTTTCTTCAAAATACAAAATATCTCAAGTTGATCATTTAAAGTATTAACTAACTAACTTTATGGCTTATGAAACTCGCAAGTTCATCGCCGTAGTAACAAACGTTCGCAATTGGATTCTATCCTGAAATAAGAAAACGTAAAAAAAAAGTATATATAATCTCAAACTGAAACATGTATTTGTATATTTTTAACATAATCTTATCCCTATTATGGAAACCATAAAACGCAAAACAAATCAGTGCAAAACAAAAAAGGAACCTGCATTTGCTGCTGCATAAAAGTACAAATCTCTGAACTTAGAAATTTAAAGTAACTTTTATGAAACGCTTTTCGTTTTACTGGAAACTCTTGGAATATTTCACGTGTCAAGTCTTGTTGCACCTCCACATTTTAACGAGCACAATCTCTCCCATGTCAATTTTACCCTTTGGTCTCCAACGATAGTTACGGCTGATTATAAATTTACTCGTTCCGGCACCCATAACCAGTAGTTAGCAATACTGAGAACAAATTATTCCCTTGCAATTCAAGTGTCTAAGAAATAAGTACTTCGTAGTACCTCGTTCAAAGAAAATTACAAACAAGTAAAGACTATTACTTGACATCCACAAAAAAATTTAAAAATCCGAAAACGTGTTTCATACTTTGTAACAAATTCAAAAACAGATGAGATCAGAAAAAAATTGAAGACATGCAAAACAAAATTAACTACGAAGAAAGTTAAATAGGATTCCATGAAACATTACAAGTACGAAAAAGTAAAGACAAATACTTGACATCCATAAGGAAGAAAATTTCCAAAACGTGTTTGACACTTTTGTTAAAAATGAAAACACAAAATCTTGACATCACAAGAAATAATTTGAAGATATACTAAAGAAAATTTCAAAATATGCAAAACAAAATTCACTGCGAAAGAAGTATAATTATGTTCTAAGAAAAATTTCGTAATATGTAAAAGAAAATCTTTCACATAACAAATGTAATTGAAGAAGAATATCAAAGTACAAATCAAACAATTACAACAACAACAGCTTCTACATTCAATAACGAAAAACTTTCTTGTCAGATTAGTTTAAACATCTGTCACGCTGGACGAAATAGATACGAGTCAGTAAAATCAAAGTCTGCAACACTGATTTCCTATCCCACTAAAACTTAGTAGTTATAGAGCGAGATAATCATGATCTGGTTACTTTTGAGTGATTTTTAGCTAGTGCTGTCAAACATATATAGTTCGATAACTACTGTGTTTAAGTGCGATGGGAATCAGTGCTGAAGACTGATTTTACTGACTCGTTTTCTTTTTCGTCCAACGCGAGAGGTATGAAAACTAAACAAGAAAATGTTTCTTTATTGAATGTAGAAACTGTTGTTGTTGTAATTGTTTGATTTGTACTTTGATATTCTTTTCCAATTACATTTGTTATGTGAAATGTTTTCCTTTACATATTACGAAAATTTTCTTAGAACATAACTTTACTTCTTTTGTAGTGAATTTTGATTTGCATATCTTGAAATTTTCTTTGGTATGTGTTCAAATTATTTTTTGTGAGGTCAACGTTTTGCGTTTTCTTTTTTACAAAACTGTGAAACACGTTTTGAATTTTTTATTCTTTGCGGATGTCAAATATTTGTCTTTACTTCTTCGTACTTGAAATTTTTCTTAGAATCCTACTTTTCTACTTTCGTAGTTTTCTTTTCTAAGTGGTCTAGTGGCACACGTTTCTACGCCCATCCTTACAAGGCAACTGCGTTTATGTTTACAACAATGTTCGCACAAAGCAATGTATAAGTCTGTTTGAACTAAGGAAAATTCTTTCAGTTCCAAAAACAACTTCAATGAGCTATTTCGAAAAATACTTAAAAATTGGTAACAATCTAGTTCACTCTGCGTCTTATGGAAAATTTGCATTCGTCAATAAGAAGGTTACGGTCTCCGTCTAACAATAAAGTTCACGACAGAGCTTGTTCTCACCACTTGGTGCAGTCTCATTAATTTTCGTTTGCGGATTCAATTCAATCAGTATTCTTCAATTGAAAACGTTTACATTATTTCAAAAGGTTTATCACTGCAGTAGCACAACACACTACGGACTTAGGTAGTTCCCTACCAATGGCTTAGTTCATCACCGCAGTAGCAAGTGGACACGCGACGGACTTAGATAATTCTCTAACAATGTCCTGGTTCATCGCCGCAATAGCAGCGACATAAGAAAATTCGTATTTCAGAGGCCCTTGGTTCGTGTTATTTCGTTTCTTTGTACTAAAGCCAAAGACACTAATAGTGCAAACACTTAAATCTCACATACAGGAGGACAAGCATATTTAGTTGAGGAAGGCTGGTTCAAACTAACACAATGAATCACATTCCAAAAGTCCTGAGTTCATCTTGACTGGTGTGATTTCTGTAAGACATTTTCATTTGCAAGTAAGGATTCAATTCCAGACAGGATAACTAAAAAGTCCAAGTTTACCAAAAAACTATAGATCTCGTTCTTACAATATTACAGAACTATCTTGTCGATTTAACTCAAACTGCACTTTCAATCAGCATTCAAAAAAGGTACGTGAGTTCGAGTCTTCATCCTAACTCCAATTCACAACGAGTCGTCATAACAGTTCCAGTATCCAAATCATGGCAACATTATCAGAAACCAGACTTACATTCTGCAAGTCGTAAGTTCAATCTCAAGAATTCCTTGGAATGCCGTCTGAGTTAGATACCAGGATTTTAGCTTAAACTTACAGTGCATTGAATCTAATGATAAAACATTCGACTGAGATACGTTATTCATTTAAAATATTTTCTTTATAGAAGTGACGTCGAGTTACCACTCCGATCTCTTAAGAAATAATAGAAGCAACTCAATGACTTATATTCATCGACTCCCTAATTTTAATAAAATCAATTACAGCATTCAAATACTTTTTAAAAATATTTACACGATCATTCATCTTGTACTCTACGATTACAGTTGATTAACAAACTGATTCGACACGGTAATGTCGGGAGGAAAGTGTTTGTCACACATAACTAGGCCCCATGTTCAATCCCCTACGACGGTATACCTTTGCTCGATCACACTACTTATGCAGTAAATATTGTATGTCATATAATGGTATTCGTTTTATTTAATATCATGAACAATAAATTCACCAAATATAAATGAGAATGTTACTGCCCTATGTTAGAAATACGATTTATAATTTAACTCGCGTGTTAAATACACACTTTTAAAGCACAACACAACGTTTCGACTTCGTCTGTAGCTTTTATCAAGTGTAATGTTAACATAATCATTTTTTTTAAATATTTATATATTTATTTGTTTTCTAAGAACGTTATCTTTTGTTTTCTTTAATTCTATATATTTTTATGACGTTTTTGCATTCTTGGTATAAACTTCCGTATTCGTTTTCACTAACATTATTCGGAATGTAGCAAATGCTTTATTCTTGTCTCTGCACAATAAATGTAGCAGGAATGATGTATATGTGCGTCTATTGAATTTCGTGTTGGAGCACAGTAAAGAACGAAAGTCATTTAGTCCAGTGTCCGATTTGTACAATTTGCAGAGGACGATGGAAATTTTCTCAGAAAGTAGAATATAGTGTTTTTCCGTTCATATCCCAGGCTTGGGGAATATTTCAGAAAGCAGAGCCAGGGAAGATCTTTGCAGATAGGAGCAAATTCCATGCATTCCTCGCTACAAATCGATAACTGATTCAGTCATTAATGCTCAAGAGCAGATTGATTACTATCACCACTGCAACAGGTATTTGTTTACTATGTTTTAAATCTTAACAAAAGAATCCACCGACGAAATATCATCCTTGAGATATAGAATGGTGACCAAGCAGAAATACCTCTAACAATTTTCGACTCCAGATGAAACTTATATTATTTTGTTTAAAAAAACGCATAAGAGTGAATCCACCAAAAATTTCAAATCAATGTCCCTTAGGATTTTCACATGCTAAAATTAGTATATATTAGAAAAGAAAATTGTGTTGTATAGTACAGAATTGGTTCCTTAAGAAGAACGGTTTGATTTAATTTCAAAAATTCATTTTTTCCGTGAAAAAATTTTAAACCATCGAAATGTCAATTCCGTCCCTTGTCCTAATCATAAGTTGACCTGAACAAACAGATGATTTATATTGATTTTCATTGAAATTAATCTTTAAAAAGTTACAGTGAGGTAAAAAATAATAAAATATGACACCAAAAGTTATAAAATATCAAAATATTAATTATATAAGAAGTAACAATTGTTTAAAGTCTGTCCCTGGTTTTTTGGTCAGTTCTGTGCCATGAACATTTTAGTGTCTGATTTGACTATTTTAGTAATGTGGGGAATAGTAGAGGGAGGCCATCTTGTTGGAAAGTTTGATTTGTGCAGACCAGTTAATTTTTATTGGGTTTCAAGTGTTTTTATGGTTCAGATAATTGATTCCAGGTAAGTTTTTTGCATACGTCATTTGAAAGTGTCATTTCCGTCCATAACTATTTCGAACTTAAAACTAGTTTAATTGTGTAAGTTATAATAGTGTTAAGTAAGTTGTATTTGCATCGAACCTCAAACATGGCCTTGTCGTTCTAGATTAAAGTGTAGCCAACCGAATAGAATAAAACTTCAGGTTCCTCAATTCCGTCCCACTGCTATCGGCACCTGAATGGGACGGAATTGACACAACTGGGACGGAAATGAGATACCTACATTTCGAAACGTTATTTGATTTCATAATGATTATTTTAATGTGATATTGCATGAATATGAGGGAAATAAATAATACTACCCAATAAATAATGCTGAATTATGACTGTTGAGAAAAACAGCGCCTAAAGAGTATATGTTATGTGTTTGGAACATTAGGAATCATTTAATGTCAATGTAATAAGGAATTTAACATTAAGTTAGTATCGTTTTAAGAGCATGTTTCTACGGTTAATACAGCATTTGCGTTCTTTTATAGGTCTCAGACTACAGATGCAATATGGCTAAAGTAAAAAGCAAGAAATTAAGTGATGACAGAAAAGACAGTTAGAGAGGAAGCGGAAGAGAAAATATCGAGAGCGAATTAAATTGGATAGTGTAAAGTTTGAACAGGCAAAGAAGTATGATCGTGAGAGGAAGAAGAGAGATAAGAAGGAGGACAAAATTACGTTTATAAAGGACTTGACAGACAGAGAAAAGAGACAGCAAAGAAGAAAATGGGGAATTGCTACGCCTAAGTATAGAAGCAAGGTGATGGAACAGGAGAAAGTTCAACGATTTCTGGACACAAATACTCCACCAGCTCCATCAGGCTCGGACCTAAACACAACCGTACAAAGTGAAGATAGAAAGAAACAAGGCAAACGTAGATCAAGACAAAGGAGGGAGAAAGGTAAAAGAAAAATTAAAAAATTGCAAGACTCTGTGGAAAAGACTAAAAACGAAGTAGAAAAATGGCAAAAGAGATTTCAGAGTCTACAAACAAATGAAAGTAGTAACCAAGGTTTATCAACATCCCCAGGAAAAGTGGTCACAGAAATTATGAGAGCTGGGTCTAAGGAAGTACGAAACAATTTAATGTTAGGAGTCTATGCAGCTGAAGGAAAATGCAAAACTATGTAAGAGTCAAGCAAACAGAAAAAAGGTAGCTGAACATGTATCAGGAGACATAATACGTAAAAAAAAAAGTAAAAAGTATGTTGGACAAAGAAAGAATTGTATCACTGTATTACCAGACAGATAAAGGAAGAAAAAAGGAAAGAAAAAAAAATAAAACTAATGTAGCTTCATTAAAGGGACGAATATTAGAGTTTTTGAGGATGCAGAGAACACTTGTCTAGCTCCCGGTAAACGAGATTATATAACTACAAAAAAGGTTCAAAAACAAAAACGGTACATGTTGTTCTCATTAAGTAATCAACAGAAAAGACAGAGAGGGATTGAAATTAATCCTTTGAAATTAACAACTTTGTCGTTGTAAATTATGAAGGAAAACTTTACCCAGGTATAATTACTCACATAAGGTCGGGCAGTTATTTGGTTTCAGTAATGGAGAAATCAAAGAAAAATTGGAAGTGGCCTGCTAAACCTGATGAAATCTGGTACACAATAAAAGAAGTAATTCGATCAATAAATCCCCCAGTGCCCGTTTGCAAACGGTTTTTTTCTACGTATCAGGAATGGACTCATGTTTGAAAACATTTTGTGTAGTGTCATACGCTATTATCTATAAAGAAATAACTGTATTATACTTTTTGTCAAAGGTTCACAATTACACTATTATTATTGTGCTTTCATATTCATTTCTTTTTAATACAGATATTTTTAACAGCCTACACAAGTTCAATAATATTAAATTCCTTCCTGTATAAGTCAATTCCGTCCTATTTCGGTCGTTCCCGTCCCAGGTTAAATTTTGGTATAAAAATAGTACAATACACAAATTTAGAAGCATTAATCTACCTAGTAATGTTCTGCCAACACTGTTTTATCACACACTTTCAATTGTTTTTATTTATAAAAGAAGGATATTAAGAAATATTTAAAAAAAATAATAGTTGTTTGGTGAAAAGTCATGTATGCAGCCAACTTTCCAATATTTTTCATAATTATTTATAAATATACATTTTTCATAAAATACTATAAATGAAGGTTATCAATGTACAAAGCGTTAAAAAATATCATTACACAGTAAAACTAATATTTATCATGGTTAAAAAAATATTATTTGGTTGGGACGGAATTGACAATAAGCTATGCATGGGGTGGAAAAAAATAGAAAATGCATAATTTGATCATGACCATTATAAGAGCCTTATTTGTCAGGTTAGAGTATTCATAGTAGTTAAGATAAAAACTTATTTTTTTCTTCTAAAATTTGGAATATTGAATTTGAAACTTTTGGTGGATTCATTCATAAACTTATTTGTAGGTAATGTCTATTACTTTTTTAGACTCAAGGAATTTTACTGATTCCTAATTTTTCTATTCAGTTAGTACTAGATTGTGCTACCACTTAAGCGGCCTCTTCAGGGTATCACTTTCTTTCATCATGCATGTCTGTAGGTTCTTCGAGATAGTGGCTAAGTCTAAACGATTTCACTAACTGCGTCTTTCAAAATGACATTATTTTCAAAACCTGAAAATTAATTGAAGTCCTGAAACTTGAGTGACTCCATTCTTTTTTACTATTTCGTAAATATTGATTGCATCTGCAATGCGTCGAATTCTAAGATTTTATCTGCTAGGTAATAAATTTCAAAAATCTGAAAATTAACCCAAAGAATACGAAATTTCCAAACATAAATAACCTCCTAATTTCTTTAAAAATTAAACTGGGTTCGGAATTTACAGTAAATTCTAAAACCGTATTAACTTAATAACATTTTAATACGCAAACCTGACTTTCAGCAAAGTGCTGGAAACTTAGAAATTAAATTAATTCCTCATCATCAGTATTGCACCGAAAGCAGCAGTTCCTCGAAGGTGAGCTAAGCTAACTATATTCATCCTGATTTTGCTCTATCCTGTTTATCTCAACATACGATTAATCTTCCTTAATATTGTCAAGGAGTTAGATTCGTCTTCTTCCTCTACTTCCCTTTCTCTCAACATACATTCAATTGCATTCCTCAGTACACATCCTCTGTGCAGTCAATGTACTCTTGCTCTTCTTCATTGTCTCCAGGATTGTTCGTCCCTCGCCTACTGTCTTCAACACTTCATTTCTTATCTTCTGAATCCAGCTTTCTTCTCCATTTCATTGTTCTCATGTTCACGTTTAAAAGGCTTCGAATATTCTTTCTTCGTTCTTTCGTAGACTCCACGTCTCTTCTCCATACAAAACATTTACAAAACACTTACTTAATCTCTTCCTCAACTCTTTGTTTATCGATCCCCAGAAGAGTGAACGCGTGTTTCACCATCGCTATTCTCACCTTTATCTCTTTTTCACATTTCTTATTCTCACTTAAGACTCCACAAATACGTGAAGCTGTCGTAGTTTAAAAAAGTGATATTTATATCCTGTATTTATTCTATTAACATGTTATTTTTTCGTCTTCATTTATAGTCGAAAATTTGCTCACTTATCTGCGACCGGATTCGAACTTGCAATCTTGTGATACGTTCTCTATCATCTTTTTCATTTCACCGTCGATTTATCCATGAAAAATCATGTCAGTTATGCATTTCATTAACTCAGACATGGAATGTGGTGACATTGACAGTCTTTTCGTTACAGAATGACTTTGTAACGCCCCAAGCAACTTTGACGGCAGTCAGGTCGTGTAATTCGGAAACACCAACCAATAAGTGACCCTAACCTGGAAACCGAAGGATGACGTCATCGTTATATTCTCCGACCCAGCATTTACCTGAGTTACAGATTTTCCCCACAAACGAGGGCGGAATAAAATAAAATATAATCGAATTTCAATAAATTAAATAAAATATAGATACACTCAGCAGACGCTCAGACGAATGACCGAAAGAGGTCGAACCGGACACTTCCCCATTTCGGACTTAAATTTGCTAAAATCACTTTGCATCGACGAAAAGCATGCCCGATAGACAAGGCTGGGAAAAAGGCAACAAAAGGTTAATTGAAGTTGACAGTATGAGCAAAGAAAGCTGTATAAAGGGGGTGCACATAGGTAGTGAAACAGTCACACTCATAAGCACATGCAAACAGAACATGCGGAAATAGCAAGATCATCCGAAAAGCTGCACCGGCAGTAGCACGGTGGAAAAGCATGTAAAAAGCGATTATAAGCATGTCTCAAAGGAAAAAAATTCAGAAATATAAGCTTACTTCACATTCTTCATTCTTTAAGCCCGAGCACAATTCTCATAGGGAATGCAGAAAATGAACAATAAAGCATGCGCAGAAAGGCATCTCATCGCAGAGCAGAGAAGCAAAGAACAAGCGACATGGAACCTCAGTGATCAAGTAGTGTTCAGCACTCCTTCAGTTTCAGTGGTAAGCAAAAGCTCGTCCCACACTGTGGAATATATACATGTAATGATTTATGATCATGAGAATGACACATTCCAAAATAAGTTTAAAATGCAGGAAACCCATTAAACTATGGATGGATGGAAGGATAGATGGATTGGAATCGGATGGTAGATGGATTGGAATCAACGTGTATCCACTTCTAAGCGACGTGAGCTCTCAGTGACTTGATACCTAACTGAGGAAGAGTTGCACAACAGAAGAAAATGCACTGTTTAAATATATTTCGAGTAAAGGCAGTAATGTAAATTGTCCTTAATTTTAAATTTGAATTTAATTTTAAAGCCTATGGTAGCTTTGGCTCAGGCCGCATGAATGATGATGAGAGAATTTATGAAATGAAGAAAGTGGGAAGAAACGGGAGTACCCGGACATAACCTACGTACTCAGTGTTAATCCAACAAAAAAAGGTTACGTGGCACCAGCCGGGATCGAATTCATCCCTCAGACGCAGGGACGTACGTAGAGTGGGTCCTGAGAGTCTGAAATTTGTATAATGTTTGGCAAAATTACATGCATTTTACGTAAATTTCACACCCAGATAGACCTCGGAGCCCCAACAGAAATCAACTTTTAGGTACGTGTCTGCTCAGACGTAACAAACGTAGACCAAACAATATTGCCCAACCCTTAAACGAAATGTTTAAATGAACAAATTCAACGTGTTTAAAATAAGAAATTTTATATTGTTATTGATTTGTAGGTATTGTTATCATCGACAAACGTACAAATATATGACAGTTTGAGGCAGAACGTTAAACACAATTATGCTAATCAAAAGGAAATGACTACTTTTCAAAATATTTTACATTGACTTAGGTTTATTTCCATTATTTGAATCATTAGGTTTATATATCATGAAGAGCAAAAAATAAATACCAGTAATTGCGGGAGACAACACCCCAACTTTAATATTTTTGCGGTGAAAAATCAATAGACCCCTCCACTTTCACTCTCCCAATTTTGACTTTAAACCCCTTCAAACTAAAAATCTTGGCGGAAAGCCTGATTTTGACGATTTGAAATTTATAAAATAATAACAGTACTGATGTTAGAATAGCACTGTACTATTACAAAAGTGACTACTGTGTACTGGAAGTCGGAATCCCGTAGTAGTACTACGAGACCATGAGAAAAATTAAGTGGAGTAAACTTCATCGGCGAACTTCAGAACGAAGTGGCGTTGACAAATTAATCTTTCTACAAAACGAACTGAACCCAGGGAGACCTTCATCTTCATTCAACCAATTTTCCGTTAATACTGTGCTGATCACCCCAAGGCTGATGAACCACGATTATTATCGAATATACGCTATGGTGTATGGCACTTGTTGAAGAGGAAATAGTAGACAATGATCGATCTTATGCTCAAGGTAGATCGCAAATACGAGTAAAAGACAATCCAATCCAATATAGTTAATGTAATTTGAACATTCCTCATAATTGCCTATATGTGCGCAATTGAGGCACAGTAATTTCCAAACATTTGTTGAATCATGTGAACCATCATAAAATATTTATATAATACTACGAAATATCTAAACGGCATGGTCATGTAAGAATTTCAATAAATTCATTTATTAAATCTTGAAGACAGTTGATTAGTGATAGTGAATTTATTAAAGTCATACCAAATGTTATTGAAGAACAATTTTCAGTACAAAATTAACCAAAGTCGTCTTCTGAATAGTACATTATTGACATGCAAAGTTTCAAAATTTCCCCATATGAATTAAATATGAGAGAATTTCGCATTGTTGCATATGATGCTAGTCTTTTGTTTCATCGTGTATTAAACCTGCCATGTGCAGTTATTGAATTATCACTACGCAATTAGTGAATACAAATAGAATGATTAAGGCAAAACGTCCATGGTTTACATTGGGACAGTATGAATGGATACAGTGTTACACATATCCGAAGAATGTGTCTTCAGTTATGTAGAATTGAAGCTATGATTTATTGCAAAGGTATTGAAAAAGTGCAGTGGATTCAAAAACTATTTCATTTGGAAAACGTTGAAATGAGCGAAACCGCGGATAAATTAACTTGCCCTGCCCCACAACACCAAATTTTAGAAATAAATAGCCTAATGTTTTGCACCAAAGTTTCACGCTTTGCACCACAACAGTTAAAAGTTATAAGCTCTTTGATTTGTGGGAACTGAAGTGAGTGAGTGGTAGCTCCGCAGTCAATTTTGTTTTAAACAAATAGTGGCATGTTAATTGGTGACACGCCTCATTTTAGGTTTCAAAGAAATCAAATCTTTTTGTGATTACACTCGTTTTATCTTGAGAATGGATTTTATTTTGATAACACTTGGATTTTCAATTTAGCACATTAACAGTAAATTAGGTTCATAGAGTAACTTCTAAGTTAATTAAATTAACACAACAAAAATGCTCTGACCAATGTTATTGATTGAAGTGGTTATTGTTGAAGACATCCAAGTAAATAATTGGTGACGCAGCTTAAACCTACCAGGCACTAGCATTTTTTGGTCGAATTTTTAATTATCTAACCGCGTGCGTACTGGCAATTTTAAAATCACCGTGATAAAATAATTGCAACGTGGTCTATTTTGGAGGCGATGAAACTAATAGTTGCAGGAATATAACGCATGTGTAATCTATCCGCGCACTAGCAATTGAATTGGCTAATTCGGTGGCTGTGGCTTGTACCATCAGAAAGAAGTACAGTAGTTACAAATATTTACACAGTAAGTATTAATTTATTCATTAACTAGTGTATTTTGCAACAAAAGTGTGTATTCGTTCAATGTTGAATTGTTTATATTTGAAGAAAATATATCCATAAAGTAAATATACAAAATGCAGAAACGTGAAAGTGATATTTTGAAATAAGAAATTTATAATTTGTGTTCAAACACATAGTTAGGGAAGTGGTTTATTAAGTTCAAGAATTGTTCTTATCTCTTACAACTTCTGACTAATGTTTTATCATTATAAAATTATCTAAAAATTATCGTGAAATAAATATTTATCGTAAGTCAGCAATTTCCTTGGTCAGTGATGCAAAACTTTGTTTTGCCCATATGTCACATTAAAATTTAACACGATCATCTCAAACCAAAGCATCATCATCTGACATGAATAGCATTCAAATCGCACGCGTCGTTTACTTGGAGCTTTTAAACGATAATTTCGCACACGAAAATAAATTCTTCAAACATACAGACAATTAATGTTTGTAAAAGTAGGAAAAGGCCAAAATTAAAGAATGAAAATAGTGTTTTGGTACTTACATAATTTTATGTTATTAGTATAAGTTGCATTCTATTTTTTGTCAGTGGAGATAGGTTAATCTCAAGTATAGATTAAAAATCTAACCACTGGCGTTACAGACTGAAAGGTCCTAAGCCTGCACCAACCGTATATGTCCGCGGTAGGTGGATTTACGTCCACCCAACTGACGGACGTGAGGTCAGCACTGCGCGCCATCTACCGGAAAACAGGCGTATCAGGGGCTTTCTAGATCAATTTACGTGAATCCACAATTTGCCTCACGAAGCTAGGTAGGCGCCGAAAAGTCGGACTCCAGCCTGAAATTAGTCCGGGACCAAGGGGACATGAATCAAACGCACTAACAACCAGACTATGGTGCCCTCCCAAGTATAGATAAAAAAGAAATATAATAAAACTTTCAACATGTTTATCGCGCAAAAATACAACATATTTGGCGGACCGGAAATGCAAAAGTTGCGGGCCAGATCTGGTTAGCGGGCAGTATGTTGCATATCAGCCAAGTATAGATTAAAATAAGAGAAATATAATAAAACCTTCTTTCAACACGTTTATGGTAAACAAATGCAACATATGTGGCGGACCGGAACGCAAAATATTGCGGATCAGATGTGGCTCGCGAGCCGTATGCTGAACAATACTGTCCAACTGTTTTAATGTAATAGCCAATCTTTCTTGTGGTCGTATATAGCCAGTGAAAAAGTATAGTATTTTGGTGCGTTATGCTATGACCAACAGCGAATAACAAGTTATAAAATCTTTCTATCTATGCTTACCCTGAGACAGTAGAACCTCTTTTTATCTTCTCTCAAGGATGTAAAGCCCCGTGGTCCAAATGGTTACGACGCGGACTTCGGATTGATAAAGGATAGGTACGCGGTTTCGAACTCCACGGCCGACCATCCTGACAGGTTTTTCAAGGTTTCCCTGGCTTTCACCAGACGAATTCTGGGACGGTACCTTAAGTAAGATCATGTTCGATATCTTCCCCATCATCTGCCTAGCCTATCATGGCCGGAGAAGCAATAAAAAATTCAAATTAAAAAATGCAACGAATTTATAAAATTGCCGATTAAAAAGTCTTTGAGTTTCAATTGAATGAATCCAGTGCCTATTCTTTTTGTGTTTTCTACTTAATCTTAAAATAAGAGCAGCCGACCTTGGTAGTTGTGTGGCGTCAGACTTAAGGCCAGTGTCACCAAGGTTTTAGGTTCGAATCTTTGCTGGAACAGGAATGTTTGTGGATTTTAGAGACTTAACATCTAGTGGAAATAAAACAGGTCGAAATTATTACTTGCTAAAATTACCAAAACTAAAAAGTTTACGAAGTTTTTTACAAAATCAGAACAAAAATTGCAGCCATTTATTTGAAATCCATTTGCATGCTGAGCCACTTTAGTCTCGAAGGGTGGAAACCTAACAATTTTAATAGCTTTTCTAATCAAGTGACATTTCTCTCTCTCTCAATTTTTTAACCAACAGTTCGTTTACGCTTAGTGTACTATTTGTAACTGTCTTAACTTGAAATTTTCCTGTAGGAGTCTACCATTAACCTGGCTCCTCAAAAATACAAGACCTATTAACTTTTTAATCATTGCAGTGCTAAACGAGAAACTCAGGCGCAGAGCGGTACAAAACGAAGACAGTCCGATAAACTATTTGTTTTAACAAAATTTGACTGCGGAGGGCTACCACTCACTTGGGTCCCCACAAATCAAAGAACTTACAATTTTTTTGTGATCCAAAAGGCGAAACTTGGGTGCAAAACGAATGTAATCTATAGTGCTACCTGTCACGGCATGACGTTTTCAATTTTGCTGTAGGGGCCACTTGAACCCCACAAACAAAAGAGCTCATAAGTGTTAACCACTGCAGTGTAAAACGAGAAATTTGGGTCCTAAACTGTGCAAAACGAGTGCAATTTGTTGCACTATGTGTCACTCACTGTCTGATTTTTTAAATTTTGTTGTAGGGGCTACCATTAACTTGGCCCCCCACAAATAAAAGAGTTTATAACTTATTGAAGCGGTACAAAACAATGCAAAATGAGTGCAGACCAGTACACTATTTGTTTCCACAAAATTGACTGAGGGGGCACTTGGGTCTCCACAAATCAAAGAGCTTATAACTTTTTAACCGTTGTGGTGCAAAACGCGATACTTGGGTGCGAAACGGTGCAAAATGAGTGTAATCTGTTGCATTATGTGTCACTGTCTGACCCTTGAAATTTTGCTGTAGGGACAAACACTAACTTTCCCCCCACAAATTAAAGAACTTATTTTTAACTACTGCGGTTCAAACGCGAAACTTGAGTGCAAAACGGTGCAGACCAGTACACTATTGGTTTTCACAAAAAATAACTGAGGGGGCTATCACTCACTTGTATTGTATAATTCAATGTTATTATTTCATTCATTTAATTATTTTCATAATTTTAGTTGTTACAGTGTATTTAGTTTGTAAGATATGTTGGTTAAATTGAGTTGTCTTTAAAACTCGTTTCTCGATGTCTAAAATGTAATGAATGGATCATGATTAAACGTTAATATTATTCTCAGCTCCAAGGTAGCAGTTACGTAAGTCAAATCAGAGAAGCATGGGACAGTGACACAATTTATATTGTCATGAATACTTTCCTACGAAAGGAGACTTTTCTTAATAACCAGGATTCAACACTGCTTCACACAGGATATAATAATTGTTACGTACATTTGTCCTTCTTCACGAGTGTCATGCGCCGATCTGAAAAACTATTGTTTGTGTGAATGTTAACACAAGAACCTTTCTAAGAAGTGTTTTTAAATTTTGTAAACAGTTTCATTAAGGACAGTTGTGTTTCCTCCCATATGAAATTTCCCAGTACTTCCTTCAATTAGAAAATAGACTGATATAAATATTACCTAAAAACTTCTCTTTACGCTTACTCACTCGACTACCGTCATTGAGTATCGACTTGGCTTCAATAGAAGTCTGCACTCTTACACTAGTCAAGTTACTATATTAAGATTCGTCAAACAGTTATCTTCGAAAACAAAAACTACTTTGAACTTAGTGAAATTACAGAACTTTGTATATTTGGTTCAAGCACGCTTGAGCCACTCGTAAAGTGTTAAGTGACAACTCTAGCTCTTCATTACGAAGTGCAAATCATTCGACGGATCAAATAAACTGTCTTGGTATATGTATAGAATTTGTTGTGATCTTGGTAATTGTAGTTCTTTAAATTCATTTGAAATCATTCGCTATTCAATATTTCAATGTGTTTAAATTTGTAAATAAATTCTCATTTTAATCATAATCCAGAATTCCGACGTTGACGAGATGGGTTGGTTTCTCCTATGTAAATCCATATTTTGTTTTAAATAAATTATGTATTTGACTTATAATCTGAGCGACGACTTCCAATAAATGTCGATATTAAATAATTATTTGTCTTTGCTCTGCCTAAAAGCCCAGTCTTTGAGAAGGTGTTTAACGCCTAATTTCTAGGCACCTTCCCAACAGGTCAGTCCTTTATTATGCTGTGAGGTCGCCGATGTTATTTTCTATAATTGTAGGTTCGGTTCCAGTTTCTTAGTACAATTCAGACCTTTATTTCTTAGTACCATCCGGCCATTCGCGCTAACTACTTGTATATTTTTCTCCGAAATCTTCACCATTCGTTCTTTTTCTCAACCGCAGTCTTCAGAAGAACGACCCTTGATCCAAAATTCAAATTTCAATGGACCATAATACTTTCGGCAACATACACGCAGTTATGAACCACCCCCAAAATATTTATGTAAGCATCACTGCCCTTTTGTGATGCAATGCTATTTGATTTAGGCACAACAGTCCGGATACTATATTGCCGAGTTAAATGGCAGTTACAAACAAGTATAGACCACATGTTTACAATCACAGCAAGTAGAAGATAAGTGAAAATTATACAAACATGTCTCATAGAACACCTGATTAAAAAAAGTTGTTCTAATGCCCGTAAATACGGCAAGTCGCAGAAAACCTCCAAGAAAAATAATAAACAACAACAGTCGTTTTGCCCTTACTAACACACAATGATCAACCTTATCAAATCGCATCTAGCGACAAATATCATGCTGAGCTGTAATCTTAAAGAGAAGCTCAGGAGAGAGAGAAAAATGTCTTCTCTTCTCCAGAATTCCCGATAAAAACGTACCCCAAATTTTGATTCCATGGTTCGCACACTGTTTTGATATTTTACAAAATGTAAACTAGATTGATAAAAAACATTTCGTTTCACACTTCCATTTGTTAAATATTTAAAATTTACGAAATAGTGACAGTTCAATTATGACAACTATGTACGATTCCTACATTCGTACCAAGATTTACAATACGGCTAAAACGTCAATACCACACTAATCACAGTATGTTATTTTTGAGACTAGTTCCTTGTTTCAAGTTGAAATTTTGTAGTTGAACTGTCACCAATTGTTGTGCATTAAAAAGTTAACTTACGGAAATAGATACTTTTAGCATTGTTTACAGTTCCCAATTTAGCGTTCACTATATAAATTTGGTAAATATAATCTCTTGCTGTTAGCATTACAAATAATTTTAGTCACCGTTACTAATTTCCAATAATAAAATTTTCATTTCAATTAAACTCATAACAACATTTCAGTTATAATTTATGAACATTTTCATTATGAAAACGACCGTGAACATTCAGGAAGTTGAATAGATTACTAGAACGCATAACACTACATGCATTATTTCAGACAGAACAACTGTCTTATGACAAAATAACCTCAAGGTTGAATACAGCGAAACCCCCTCGAGTAAAGTTACTAAAAGAATCTTTGATATGTGAATATAACATGCTTATTTTTTCACTTGCATTTTATAACTAGGATACGACAATTAATAATTATGTTAGTAACCATTTATTTTATAGCAAATACTTGTTTTATGTAATACTTTGTTCTCCCCTTTGTTTTATCAGAAAAGAGAATAAGAATTACTTTCGGAAGAGGTAGCAGGCTTCACTTATGACTTCACTTATACGTACTTGACCACCATTAGTTGCGTGTCCAATCTTTAAATCAACATAAGTGTCACCTAAATTCTACAGTAGTCCCATGGTTTAACTTACATAATCTGGAACATTTAACTAAGTCGACATTTTTAAGACTAGCGTTCACGTTAGAATCTAAGCAATTTATTTTATAATTCAGGTCCGCGAATATGTATTAACCATTGTTTCCAATTTTAGGACAATTATTTTACACGAATGGGAACATAAAATCTACGTCAAATTTTAAATCGATTTTGACTAACCTTAAGCCAAAATTTTTAAAATTTGAAAAAATATAAATTAAATATCACAATATAAATATTTCTTTCACGACAATAATTTAAGATTCCCTTTCTCTCATGTTTCCATCATGTGTATTTAAGAAGCATCTTTAACGCTATAATTTTGATAAGATATTACCAAATAGAGACAATTTTAGACAAATTAAAACAACTTTGCTAGAATAAAATTATTGGACAATAGTACTAAATATAAATAAAGCTTTTGTCTCTTAACATAACAGAACATCATTATAACCCGTTTTTGGCATTTGACAGGTCAATAAGGAACGTTGCAAAGCATGTCAAGGACAGTTAGTGTTTGAAAATAAGTTGCAAATTATCAAATATTCTTTGTCCACGATTTTATGAATAATTTTTCTCGATCTCATACACATTCCGTATTTGTCAAAATTTAGGACGAACTAAGCAACTAACATCGATTCGAACATAAGTTTATGAATACTTTGAGGACAAAATCTCCACGGTTTAAAGTGAATCGATCTTTATATAAGAATTCATAACTTTTAGGTAGCAAATAGGAATACTTGCATAGGATTGAGGCATTCTAAATTGTGCAAAAAAGTCCAACAGAATATTTAAAAATTAATAAGTTCTCTATTTCGTAGAAAAAGTATTTCTCTATTATTTTCTAGTCCCATCTCAATTACTTTCGGTTATTTTACAAATTTCAATTTGACTTCAATTTTACAAATATTGTGTCATTTAAAAAACATTCAAATGATTTTGAGATAATTTGTTGCAACTATTCCTCCTATTTTATAAGCAGACTTTCATCCACACGATGGAAAAGATCGAATGCAAAACAATCCCTCCCAAACCCTCCCTTATTTCTTTATTCTTCGGTTACTAAAATTTTAGCATAGGGACAATATAGGAACAAATCAATTTCGCCGATATAATTTTGAAATAAGAAATGATATACGAGATACAGATCTCTACAGAGTGTTAGTGAAGTAGAAATAAGATAAAGATAAAATGAATTTTTATGGGCGGTAAATAGTGAAGTAGAGACAGTAAAAATATTTTTTACGACTACGACGAATTATGATGGAAATGTTTTATTGAAGATAAATTTAATTTACGACGATAATTCTTGAACCAGCAAATAATGATCAATCTCAATAAATCTACGAACTACGGCTTGGTAAATTTCATATTAATTTAGGATGTGTAAACGAGTAAAGCATGTCATCGCGAATCTGCTTCTAATATTGAGTTACCAATGGCTTACATGCAAGCGTTTGTTTCGTATCAGTGAGACCAAAGTTTAGTTCATTTGTACTATACTTTCACAGTAGTTTGTATTTGAATTTGCATTTAGCCATTATTGATAATTTCAGTTGGAACCAGGGCTGTGTTCGAAGGTATACGGAGGTATACGCCGCATACCCTCTGATTAACCTTACACGTTAGCGTATACCTTCTCGTATGATGCGTATACCATCTATTTTCTTTTCATGGAGCTACTCCATCATAATCATTTCGGTTCCCGAGGAACCGGAATCACCATCCAATTCCAGGGAATCGATTCACTGTAACTGGATGGTGATCCCGGTATCTATACTGAAAGCACTTTATATCCAGTGTAATCGTAACTCAATTGATGTGATAAAAACAGATATAGTCTAACATAAGGTAATGTATCATTAAACGTAAGCAATCAAAGGTAGATCATGTAATATTATGTTAAAAAGCTAAGATTGCACCTGCCATAAAACAACATCCAAGAATGTAACAGTCATGAAACCATCAATTGGCCATGATAACAGATTGTTATTTGTAATCGACATAACCCAATTCGTAACAACACAAATTATAAACTTCATAATAACTGCAATCGCGATAACATAAATCCTATTAATAAGTTCATTGGTATTTTAACCCTCCACTGTTTGGTGATTGTCACATTAATTTACATTATGAGCTCAACGTGTTGTTAGTAATTATGTTAGATCGTTTAAAACATTATTTTCAATTTAATTTTAATTTACTTATATTTTACATTAATTTGTGTTAAACTAAATTTGGTTTAGTTAGGTTTGATATCATAGCTATTAACTTCAGATTACATTGGATGAAAATGCATTCCAAGAAGGAACCGAAATCACCATACAGTTCCAGTGGTTCGATTCTAAAATTAACCGAATCGCTAGAAATAGATAGTGATTCCATTTCCTCAGGAACCGAAGTTAATATAATGTAGCAGCTCCACTTTCCTTAATCACGAATGTTATTTTGAGTAGATGCGCTACACACGTTATAAGATTCAGCACGGAAAATGCATTTATACATATCAATAAACTTATTAAGAGGATCAACATTATTGCGTTGAATTTTATACAATAGTTAAGAAAACTGAAATTAGCAAGGTAAATTGCAAAGGGTGCCTGCCGATTCTAACTGATGAGTGATCACTTCAGCCTTCTCCACAAACTTACAATACTATTTGTTTGAACACTAGTTGTGAGGTCAACAAAGTGAACACTTTGATAAACTGTTAGGAAAACTAAGATCCATTACTAATGATTTTCATACGTCCACATTGAATTATCTTTAATTGATTGCCTCCTTTCATTTGTGAAATATTAAAGAATTTCCACGTACTTGTTGTTAAATAAATAATGTCATTGGTGGAGCACATTAAAAATAACTAACTTTTCTTTATGAGACCAACGTCCATACGGAAGTTCAGAATAAGATCACCATTTTCACATAATTTGGAGATTTTGGAGATAAACCTCAACTTGGTACACCAAGTGTGCCTTAAAAACGCTCATTACCTCTTCCAGATTTCGAAATTTGGTGTGCAATCATGTTCCTAGATTTATGACCAGTATCACCAACATTTGCTAACACTTGAAACGTACATAAATAAAATATTAATTCCCTGAAACACGCAAGTTAAACCTTTAGTTTCTAACACAATTAACTAATGCGTAAATTATCTAGAAAATGATAACATTGTTGTTAATTTTGAATTTAAATATTTCCAATTGTTATGTTTTTAAATATTTAAACTTATATTGTTAAAAAAATGAATTAAATTATTCATGATGAAAACACAACAATTAAATTCTGTTTTTAAGGCTTTAAGATTCTTCTTGAGATAATTGCTCTTCACTCTAAGAGCTTCCCTCATGAGTATCTTCTTTGCCTATTATCATTGTTGCATTTATGACCGGAATCACTGGTGATATGATCGTCTTATGCTAGGAAAAGGTCACTAAAAGGTTCCTTGCAGGGCAGAACGAGGGAATTATAGTTAAGATACTGGTAATAGAATATGGAACCTAGTTTAAAATCGACTAGTATAACCATTCACCGGAGAACTTCCTCTGGAAGATACCCTAGGCAAACACTAAGCTTTGACACTGCCACGGACTATGTATTAATAACTTTAACAGTCAGTTGATACAGTATTTGAATTTTAATGCGACTAATTTTGTAAAGTAATTTTTGTTTATCCACGGAACAAAATTGAAGTATATCGGACTACAGCAGGATTTAGCATGGTCTGGCCAGATCTTTGGAAAGTTTTAGGTTGGCCCGGCCAGGCCAGGGCCGATTTCCACCCTGTCTAAATGCACTTCACACACTGGTATATAGTGGTTGAAAGTAAGTGATATCTATCTAAAGTAGTCGACTGAATTTAATGTATTCAATGTAATCCTTACTAACTCCCTAAAGTGTTTGATCTTCTAATACTAATATTAAATCAACCTTTTTAAATTTTCCATAAATTACTATTGTGTTAGTTTTATGTTGGGTTGCTTAGATTACTTTAAACATTTCGTGCACCATTAAAATTACATATTAAAGTGTGATTATTCGGTTAACACCTTACCTTTCAAAACAAGTGGTTTTAAACAGTTCCGATTCACTGCTCCAAGTGTCTGTGACTTGAATCTATAACATCACAGATTCCATTCACGTCTACTTGAAGCAGTGAATCGGAATTGTGAACCATGTACGCGTTAAACTAATTTTGTTCCACCTAAACTACATTCATGTTTACAACGATCCGGGGAGTGCAGTTTGTGAATTCTGTACTTTCTAAGGTGGCTTGCATCGATCAAAGATAACAATTTTGCATGTATCTTTCTCATAAACTGGAATGATCGTGATCCTAAATTTATTAGCAAAATCTTTTATTATGCTCAGGTTGGAATACGGTACGGGAAAGGATACGGGAAGGAGCTGGCCGGGGCCCAAGTTGAAGTACCAATCCTGGTACTTGCTTGCCTGGTGAAATTGTGTCAGTTATCACGATCAAACTTCCGTTTTGATCAAAAACATACAGATTAAAGTCGGCCTTTGTTGCAGGCGCTCGCCGTGTGATTACGGTATTTATGAGTAGCCAATAGAAACTGTTATTATAAATGGAACACGTACTAAATTGGCTATTCAGTCAAATCGCAAGCAAATCAGGCGACGAGCGCCTGTATAAAAATCGGCCTAGCGCGTACACGGTTCACAGTTCCGACTCACTGCTCCAAATAGCGATGAATGGAATCTGTCTGAAATCACTCTTATTTGGAGCAGTGAATCGGAAGTGATAAAAACCACTAATTCTGAAGAAGTTGATAGCCGCATAGATTTCTGTATGACTGCTTTTAATGTATTCTACATGCATATTGTAATACTTTTTTCTGCAAAACGACAATTATATACAAAATATCTTAAAATATGTAGTCACTTGTAAAGCAGAGAAATACAATATGTTTTACTGTCATTACTATTCAACCCGTACGTTTGCGACCATACAGCATATCGTGCGCTTTGTGACTAAAGGAAAATGAATCGTGCGTTTTACGACCAATCTACTTAGTTTAGAGTCGGCCACGTCTTGAACAGTTAATTAATGATATTTCATCTTAACTGTGTAATAAGCAACATCGCTCAGTCCCTTGGAAGTCTGAGGTTCCGCAAACCTAACCTAAGGTGGCAGTTTCCGGGAATCAGCTTTCAAAAATTCACAGGAAGGAAGCAATATTATCTCGAATTTCCAAATGCAGTACGCACAGATAGAACGAACAATTAACGCAGAAATAAGGAGGCAAATCACGGACGGAATATAAAACGGGAGAATCTAACCTGAGTTCAACTAACTCGTTATGAAATTGAGGAGCTGCTGTGAATAAAATACAGTAGCGATCATAGTTGAGAACTTGGGCTTTCCTCTCCTAACTCATCTAGTCAGCGTGAGAGCATTAGACTAACTCCTCCCTCAGGGAGAGATCTCATCCAGTAGTGGATTGAATATGGCTGTGAATTATATATATGTATATAGAAAGACACCCCTTCTGATTTCATATATCAAGTAGTAAGTTTGGAAACATAGAGCCCAAGGAACGATCGATGTAAACTCATTCGATTGAAGCTGAATTAAAAAAACCTGTACGGTGTTGCCATAATCCTAATCAAAAGATAGAATGATCCGGAATCGAGAAAGTTAAGTTATGTCAAGTTAGGTTACTTTAAAAATTTGGTGACCAATGAGACCACTTGAAGAATGTTTTGGTGGCCATTTGTATTCACTGGTGGCTTGTATAATATGTTTTTTCACATTAAACATAAATTACATGCATGTGCACCATCATTCAGGCGCGCACCGTCTGCCAGGAACAGTACTTACAAAAGCAGATTGTGAAAAGAACACGGCGATGCGTTGCAGTGAACGAGAGATTGAACGCCGGCGGCAAACGACCAATTTTATTGCACACTCACACAGCTGTGGTGACGGCGTACGAACCAAATTGTAGTACTTACGATGGCGTGCCGAAAATGCGTAGAAAACAATGCACTCGTGGCAGAAGGTAAAATACAGAACAGTGGTGAGCGGCAACACTGTGTTGATGATGCAGGTAAATTTGAGTATTTAAAGAAAAGAACTGGTAGCCAAAATTGGGCTGCAGGTGTCACTATGTGGCAAAATATTTTGATTGGTGTCCGTGGAGCGCCAATTTTGCATAGTTTCTAAACTCTGCTTCGATGGACCTCTCATTGCCTGTTGCTGGAAAGTTATTCCAGTTTTAACAGTTTGGGAGTTTATTACTGAGTCGACAGCTTTGCTTGCTGTTCATCACTCTTTCTGTAAAGGCATTTCTCTCGTCTGCATCACAATCATTAACTAGTTCACTATTATTTCACTTCGTAAGAAATTAGGTTGCGCTCATAGAAGTAAAATATAAATATCATATTGTTTGTTTCTTTTCTAGGCACTAATATGTCGAAACAAGTAGTAAGTTCACGCAATATTCATAAACGGAATGGACTATCACATAAATAACGAGCATTACAATTATCTGTGAGAAAATGGAGACATGCAGTCTAGCTAAGCGTTGCCTTACACTTAAGAAGAAATTGAATCTAGCAGAAAAGTTATTTTTTTAAAAAAGGAAGAAAATAATGTGGAATTGAAACAACTTAAATTTTTCAAAGTCAGGTTAGATGTTAGAAGAAGAATTTTCTTCAGATAAATTAGACTTTTGGTGATAATTACTCCCCCTGACATTTTATAAGACAAGTGGAAATAGTTATAGATTTTTGTCTGAAATGTTTTCTCTTCTTTTTTCTTTGTTGCAGCAATTCTCTTTTACTCCTGGTATTAACCAACATTTCATTAAATCTACCAGCAAAATAAATGAAGACCAAAGAAAAAGAAATCACTTTGTCAATTTTTTGCTATATTGAGATGGATGTTCCGTCTGCTCTTTGAAGGATCTTTTTAACAAATTATTATGCAAGAAGAGAATGTGCATACTGCATAGTCCATCTATTACAAGAAAATCTTTATTTGATTATCAGATTTACATAATGTTGATTATGAACTTATAAAACGCTATCCTGTAAAATCAATAAAGTAGACAAAGCACGTTCTTTTCCTGTGGTCTTCAAATGGATAAATACTATTCCGTATGTTGGGGTGAAATGTTTTATTAATGCACATTTGCGTTATGATGCTGTATTAGGTGAATTGGAAGGCATTCAATATTATGGAAACTAACTGAAAGCTGTTAAAATAGGTGACCATGATATTTAAATGGTCAAAGAATTACTCAAGAAATGTAAATAGACTATAGCTTGTATGTTTACGTCTAATGCAGGTCTGACATATATCAAATACAAGAAACATGTTGTTTATTCATTGTTTACATCTTTTGTTTACTCAAATATTATTCTGTATTTAACTGAAGCATATTATAGCTCTGTGAACCGTGCAGAAAAATTACATGCTCCTGTTACCTTTAATTATTGACATATTTGTGCAACGAATAATCTAAAGGTAAATTGCAAAATGACGAATAGTAGGGCATTTCTATTGATATATTTCGCAAGAAAGATCATCACATTGCACATAAAACCAATAAAAGGATACGGTCATGTACTTTAAGTTGTGTATTATTTTATTTTGGTTTCTTGACACATATTATATAACCGATAGTTAGCTTCGGTATATTGAATTAACTGCTTTTATAAACTTCAACATATGAAAAGGTAACTTTTAATTAACAAAATATACTATCGAGAAGTACGCGACATTTGGTTCAATAAACTGGAGTTCATTTAAAATGAACTTGATTATTCTTTGGTACTTGCTGATGAGATATATTCCCACTAAAATTTGAGTATTTGTTAATCTAGTTGAGCAATTTGGTACACTTGAGTTTGAATCAAACTGCTTTCATCGAGAACTTGGTCGTGAACAGTAGTATGGATAAGCAACAGTATGAACAAACTAATATATGATGACTCTAGAAGCCAAGGGGATATAGTGTATTTTGGAATAAATAAGTTGTGGCCGAAATATATGTCACAAAAAATTGCCATGTTTTATACATGTACACATTAAGATTTATTTGTAAAAAGATACAATTTTCTGTCACATATATTTCGGCTTATATACAAAAGATTATCTCCAACCTTTTCTTAAATTCAAAAATAGACTAATACCCCATGTCTTTTGGAGTCGATATATGTAAAGATTGCTCTCATTGTTAATGGAATTAATAACAAACAGCTGCTACAAGACTTCTCATTTTGCAATTACCACCCAAGTTCATAAGCACACAAAGATTTTTAGAATTAAGATAACTCATCTCCTGATATGGAGTATCTTTAGATACTCCCCCGAATGAGAAACAATTTCTTTTGGAACAATGATGTCAAAACAGATTCTCTAAAATTACAAAGAAAATACAGATGAACTAGTTTGGCTAGTCTGACAGATTCGAGAGAGTATAGAGACTGCAGCCTCGTAAACGTTTACCGCCGAACTACAGGTTCCTTCACATTTATAAGAAAGTTTCAGATAACATGCAATATTTTACAGTAGTCTTGGTTGGATAATTGATACTTTTCCGAAAGTCAAGTATGCCATTATATTATCTGGGGAATATCTGAAGTCCTTTCCTCAAAATACTCTAATAATTTAGTTTAGTTTCTCTGCATGACCAGGAGGTAACACAGCATTTCCAAGCTTTTAAATTTTTACTACAGATATAAACAATAATATTACATTTTAATTCTCCTACGAGTATAATAATAAGCAAACGTATGAAAGATAAACATATTGTAATGCCTTAAATGAAAATTTCATAGGAATATCTGCGCCGTGATAGTTTATCTAATATCACACTTCTTAATATTAAACTTTAATTTTAAACTATTTGTTTCGTAGATTTTGATAGTGGTACGACGGCTAACAGCTTGCAATTATTATTATAAGATTATTTTGTTGCTACATAATTTTTAGAAATATAAAAAGCACAGAGGTGAGCTATGCGTCCAATACTTGGCTTTATTTGTACACAAAGGACTGCGAAGACCGCGGGACTGCCAACAGCACAACTCTCCCGCGACAATCTTTATGGGAAATGTCGTTGCCTTGTGAAAACAGGTTTAGGTGTCAAAAGTGTATTAATAAGTGAATGCTCTTTAATATAATCATACATTGTACAAACAAGTGAGGTGGAGCTCAGGCGGGGGACAGTGCACATGTGTTACTTTCAAGTTTCAGCTGCGAGCGTCTAATGAGGATCCACTATATGCCACTATCCACTATCTGCTATGTGCCATTGGAAAAGTTACGCCGATATCTTCCGAACAACACCTCACCCACCTTCGTAGCCCTAGTAGTTCCTCTGTCGAATTTATAGATGGACAGACATGATATTTGAAACTTTGACCTCGTCTCGCCTACGCGTATCCAACGATACCACTACCACATACGGTACAAGGTAACGCAAAAAGATGCCGTTTTTGACGTCATATGGGAAGACATGATCACTAATATCATTGCACACTCAAAGCAGTCATACTACAAGTAAGGGAAAGAACAAATAAAGGTGTCGATGCAACTATTTTTTTCTGAGTTGTCTGCTTTCTGACTTTACGGTGGTCTTGTCAGTAGTCGAATCAAGTCGACGAATACATCAAGCTTTTGGGATAATGATGCGAATGGACCCATCATTTGTTCGAGAAATTCAGATATAGAGATTGGTTCCTGTGTGATGAATCTCGCAGTAGGCGCCCACAGACTCCGGATGATGAGACCGTGAAGGCGGCCATAGAGCAGGACAGCAGCTAAGTGTGTGGTGAGCTTGCCGAACGCTTCCAACTTTCTGATGAAACAGGCAGATTTCAATTGCAACGAATAGGGAAGGCGTACAAATTGAGCAAATGGATACTCTACACACTGTCTGAAGCCAACATAGACAAAATGTTTGCCGTTGTTTTTTTGGCGCCGCACCACACACCAGTGACGGAAAGTTGGTCCTGTATGAGGCTCCCATATGGTTGTCACCGCGGGATCCTGAGCCTCACAGCATACCAACATCATCGTATGTAGTGGACTAGTCGCCAAGTGGTTAGTGGCTACTAACACCAGGAAAACCTATCACTGAAAATCTGTAGAACCAGCATAATTTCTTAAAATATCTAAGAACACATTATGCACAACTTGGTTGCGAATCTACTCCTATCACGTGACACTACAACAACACTCCGGGAGAGCGAGTAGCAGACGTTTGAGTTAATTATTTGTCCACTCGAAACAACCAAATCGGGCAGTTGTGTCTTTAACCAGCGTTGGTGAAACCGGCCGTTAGACAGTAATATAGCCAATGTAAGGCTGTAAATGAGTTTTGCCATGTGCGTCATCTGAAATTGCATTATCGCAACAGTTTGTATTGTAAGCATAAGGATAGGCACAATTCCTAAAAAGCGCCAAAACAGGCATTACAAACAACACCTAATCAAGAATCGATGAATCAACTAGATATCAATTATTTAGATAATGTACTAGGATTAACTACTGGTTGGGATATACCAACTGTCCAAACACAGTCAGATTTAGATTTAAAAATTGGAAATCATACAATACCGTTAGAATAGATATTGGGGCCATAGATAATATGCTATAATGGCAATTGTCTCAAACTATAGGATTAGATAAAATTATCAACCCAACATCAAACAACATTATGTACCTCCTTGTTACCAGGAATAGGCGAATTACGGTTATATGCGCAGTTTCAAGATCGTTTCCTTTATTTATAATTCAAGGTCATTCACAGTTCCTTACCATATCAAATCATTGGCAGAAATGAATTAAGTAGTTTATGTTTGGAGTTGATAAATAAGATTATGCAATCAGTTAATACTAATCCAGGAATCACGTTAGATTCACTACTTAGCAATAGTAAAATCGAGGAGGATTGCGATCGGATTAGAGTTGATCATGATAGTTTTAACTAATTGCATAAAGAGAGCATTTAAAAGGTTGAGCATTGGAATCCAGGTATAGAGAAGCAAATTCAATCTTTACGAAAGGAAATACAAATATTAAAATACAAATTAACCGACAGAGAATTACAATGCAGATGTCCTAATCAATTAACTTCTGACATTCAGACCACAATTAATCTACCAAATGGAGTTGAAATAAGTAATGTACTAATTCACATGCAATCGCAAAAAGTTCAACCGGAACCTCAGTCAACAGTAGATAAATTAAGAGATCATATCAAGCTATCAGAGCATGAAATGTTACCTTCAAGCTCTACATCTGAAAATAGTGATGTTTGCACGATTTAGTACGACCTTTTTGCTGATAGATTAAAGGAAGAAGGAAGTGGTATCGCTAAGGTCATTTAAAATTAGCTTTGCGATCATATATTAATGCATTAGGTAATAACCAAAGTAATTTGTTATAACTTAACAATATTTTGGCGATGTGGTTTCACCTGAAACAGTTTGATGAATCAATCAGATGGAGACAAAATTTGTTAGATATTTGTAGAGATAGCACAGTTGATGAAAAATTAAAAACAAGGTTTCTAAACGAATCCTATAAGTAAAAGATATTTTAGTTAATCGGAAACAAGCCGTATTGACTCAACCGACCAGCTACAGCGGCAAGTTAGAAATTCAGTCTATTCCGAGTCATGAGAAACTTCTAGTTGAGCAATTATATGACAATGAGAACGATCAACTTTCATCTGAAATAGTTTCAATTATATTGGAGGAGCAAACTGATAAAGTGATAACCAAAAATACAGAGTTAATGCAATTGAGCAGAGAGTGTTCAGACCCAGTTGATACACATAATTCATCTCCAAATAATCCTAACCAAATAAAAGAGAATCATCAGCTGATATTGTTCAAACAGATATCACTGAATTAAATCAGTCTGAGTTTCATGCACAGGCTGAGATTTTATTTCAACATCCAGCTTCAATAGAGAAAACAGATGGTTGTACATTATCTAATCAATCGGATGCGACATATTTTGTCTATGAAGACGAATCTTAAAGAACAGAACTGGTACAAAATAAGGAATTTCATGACGTTGAGGTTGGTGAATTAGTAAAAGAACCAGCTATCGTTGATCTAACAGTAGACGATCAACTCCTTACAGATCAGAGAACTCCCAAAAAAAGAAAGAAAAAACAAAAGCTTCTTAAGAAGGAAGAAACATGAACCAAACTCAAACAATTTTTACAAAAAGTTGGTTTGCTCAAGGTGTTAGAAAATCCAGAATTTCACAAAATAGAACAAACATATAATAAACGAATTAATTGACGATGAAAACGAGGATTTAGCAAGCATATGTGTTGCCAAATTTGAAATTCAAAGAGACATGTAGGGGGGGGGGGGGGATTGCAGCGAAGATATAAAGTGATCCGCGCTTCTGTTCTTTGTGTAGTTACTATCTGGAAATGGTGTTTCACATCATTTTGTAGTAGTATGCTTGGTGAAACAAATAATAGTTAAGGAAACTTACTGTGTGATAAATCTAGCATATGAACTGTTTCCGTGACTTGATGGTTTGTATGGTTATTCTTTAGAAGACTCATGGTACTAATATGTGTTGTAATGGTGATGTGGGCTCTTTGCATGGATTGTGCTTTGTTATTGTCAACGTTAATTAATAAAGTAAAAGGGTCTATCCCGCTCCAAACGGATAGCTTCCTGTGGTTATATTTATGTTGAAGGGGGTCTAGGTCAAAACCCCCAACGGTCAGAAACCCCAAAAGTAAAAACTGTCAGAACCCCCACACAAACGGTCAGAATCCCCACAAAACTGCCAAAACCCCCAAACACCCAAATGGTCAGAACTCCCAACGGTCAGAAACCCCAAAACTAAAAACGGTTAGAACCCCCACACAAACAGTCAGAGTCACCACACAAACGGTCAGAATCCCCAAATGCGAAAACGGTCAGAACACCCACACACATCGTCAGAACCCCACACACATGGTCAGAACCCCCACACACATGGTCAGAAACCCCACACAACCGTCAGAAACCCCACACAAACGGTCAGAATCTCCAAATGCGAAAACGGTCAGAATCCCCACACGCATAAATGGTCAAAACTCCCATGAAAACAGTGAAAAAACGGTCAGAAGACCTATATGACCCATAAGATCCCAACGCAAAAGGGTGAGAAACACCACATAAACGGTCGGAGCCCCACACAAAGTGTCAGAGTCCACAAAGGCAGAAACTGTCGATCAACCCTAAAATTTAGAGAATTATATTTCAAAATAAAATTAGGAATGTAATAAATAAAAAGTAAAAAGCCAGAAATGCTTTTGATATTCAATTTTGGTAAACGTGATATGGGAACATTTATTTATTTACATTTGGGATCCACCTTTCCACCCCTACCTCTCCGCATCCTTTGCACAATTTCACTTGGCGCGCCTGATGGGCACAACGAACTAAACGTGTTCTCCATGAAATTGGGGTAGGTCATCCCCAGGATAGAGTCCTTGCCTCGACCCCAAACTCGGGGTCCAGACACGGAGTTTATAAGGACCTATTTCAACAAAAGTTCCTCTACAAAAAGAAAAGGGAGGAAGTTGGGGATTTTTTTTTCTGTATCCCAGTTCCCGGATACAAACCTAGGCCATGTTTCCGCGGTTGGGGGGCGGGATTTTTTTCTTTTCTTTTTTTTTGTTTTCAATCAAATTTATTACAAACTTGAGCTGAAAAACAAATACACAGTTATTTATACACTTATTGATAATAGTTTTATTTG
>JAGDQP010012888.1:667-38063 GCA_022664845.1 Lepisma saccharinum
TAAGGCTCGAACATCATCTGGTGTTTTGCTCAGATTTCACAGCTTTTTATACGTGTATATATATATACCAGGTTCGCCTCGCTGGGTGTGCTGCCCCAGAATTCCGTGTGCGACCCAACTTCATTTGTTTAGGGCTACGCCCCCTTTATTGTGATCAGACTTTCTGGGAACAGCGCCCCATGCTGTGCAGACTTTTTCCCATATCGCCTCGGGGGCTGCACGCTCATAGCGGTGATTTGATACATTTATTGAAACATTTTCGTGATGGTACACCTTCATACCAAATTTCGTTTCTATAGCTCGAATGGTGTGGAAAAAGTTTTTGTGCGGCTATTTTGATCCAAGTAAACAACTTTTTCAAAAATGTAAATTATTCCTAAACTACTCTTGTTAATACACCTTTATGCCAAATTTCCTATCCCTAGTTCAAACGTGCTGGAAAATGGATTATGAAGTCCGCCATTGTGGATTCAAAATGATGTCATTGCAGATATTTTGTAATCTACTAGTGATGATATAGTAGACATCTTTTTTCTTACAGAACCTCAAAATCGCTGATTTCGCAATAAACTCTTGTTCCTGTATAGCATGCTGGCGTTTTGTGACACGCGGAACTCGGCTGCATGCACTGCCGTACGTGTTGATACTCCCCTCAATTCGCTCGCGTCGCTGCGCCAAGAATCCCACGGCAGGTCGCGCATCGAACTTGAGGAGTTTGGAGGAACTGCGTCTTTTTATCAGAACCAGAATCTGCAGTGCACTGCGCCACATGATGCAGATATTCCCTCATACTCCAGAGCGCTGCGTCCGAATGGGGAAACTTCCACATTCTGCCTGTATAACATGCTCCTGGCAGTGCTAACGTTTGTGACGAGTAAAACTTGGTGGGACACGCAGGAGTATTGGAAGTTGGCGCGAGGAACTAGGCTCATCCATATTCCATTTCACCACTTTTTAAGGTTGAAGGAGTTGACTGGACAGTTTGCACCCCTGGTGCTTTTGCTCGTATTTCGCAGCTTTTTGCGCCTGTGTAATGAATATACTCGCTTCGCCTCATTGCGGCGCTGCCCCCAGAACTCCAAGATGGCCTCGCTGGGGCGCACCCCTTTATTGCAATCAGGCTCCGGCTGGGAACTGTACCCTAGTAGGGGAGACGAGCCGAATTTATTCTTACCTACTCTTAATGGTACACCTTCACACCAAATTTCGTTTCTCTGGCTTCAGTCGTATAAAGTGGGGCTTAGGCGCTCATTTTGAATAAAAGATGGACACATTTTTAACGTTTTCTTATATTTTCGTGACATACTCGTGATGATACACTGTCATACCAAATTTCATTTCTCTGTCTCGAACGATGTGAAAAATGGTATTTCAGCTGCCATTTTGAATCAAAGATAGTGAATTTTTTAAAACGTTGTTATGTTTTCCTAAACTACTCTTGATAATATATCATTATGCCAAATTTCGTATATCTGGTTCAAGCATTTGGAAAATGGATTTATGACGCCCGCCATTTTGGATCCAAGATGGCGTCTTTAGAGATATTTTCTAATATTTTCATAATCTACTAATAATGTTGTACTGTCAAACTAAATTTCATTATTCTAGCGCCAGCCGTTTAGGTTGTGTATTCTTTAAAATTTTAGGGTTTGCTGCCATTTTGAATCCAAAATGGCGACTTTTTCAAATTTTTAAAAAGTTTTCTTAATTTGCTATCAATGATGTAGTTTCATACCAAATTTCACTGTTCTATCTTTAGTCGTTTAGGCTGTGTATTCTTTGAAATTTTAGGTTTGGCGGCCATTTTGAATCCAAGATGGCAACCTTTTCAAAATGTCGGAATTTTTCCTTTATCTACTCATCATCCTCTACCTTCATACTAAATTTCATGTTTCTAGCTTACTCCAAACACCTTAAGCAATATGATGAGTGTGTCAGTCAGTGAGTGAGTGAGTGTCAGTTAGCCTAAAATGTGCAATTTCAGGGGTCCACAACTAGAACATAGTTTGAGATACGAATATGAAATTTTGTACATCTGCACATATTTACCATATCTCCTTAACGGCAGAAGCTCATATTCCTATCTTTAACATCTTTTTTCTTACGGGGCCCCCAAATCGTCGATTTTGCCATAAACTGTTCCTGTATAGCATGCTTCTGGCAGTGCTGACGTTTTCTGACGTGAAGAACTTGGCTCATGCACTGCCGTGCATGTTGATAACGAAATAAGCATCTGCGCCTTCACTTACCTTACTGAAGGTTAGGGAACAAATTTTTAAAAGTTGCATCTGTCTACCATCTATCGACCTTTTACGCTTTTAGTGAGTCTTTTAACTCAAGCGGTGAATTTCTAATGCAATTTCCATTTGATATAACCCTTGCACTTGATAATTCTCCAATAATGTAAGTACATCCCACCGGTGTTCATTGAATGGAGTGGCTCGAAGCCCAATTTACCAAAAAATATAGGTGCTGTTCCGAAGCCCACCAGCTTTTTTAGAACGTTAATAACATTTCACTCACTCCAGTAATATTTAGAAATAGAGTTTATATTTCGTAAATAACACAAAGCTTGTGGGTGACACAAACTTTAACATTTTTATGTGATATATATTTTCAAGTGACATTAGAAAATAAAAAAATGTGCAAGTACTTTATGTGACTCCAAATATATGTAGCACAAAATTGCCATAGTTTGTGTCATATACATATTTCGTGTCAATTACCAAAGATATACTCTATGTAAATAACAGTTACAGTCCTCAGCTTGTAAGTTATGAAATGGCAATGTTATTTCACGGGATGAATGTTTCTGATGTTAACGTCTCAATATGTTTTTATTTTGTTACTAATAATCTTGGTAATACTTCTTATTTGGTTAATTCTCGAATTCAATTTAGTCATTTCTGTTTAAAGAAATACAAAAACAAAAACAAAAGAAAAACGAAATAAAGCATATGATCGATTTCTTTTTAGGTAAATATTATATTTCCAACAATAAAAATGAAAACTAAAGAACAATTTTATTCATAATATTGAGAAAATTATTTATGCCAGTATTTTTAGCTTAAAAGAAATTCTCTATAAAATTTGAAGTTGATCTGTCAATTATGAAACCCTACATATTCATCATCGCTGTTCGTATAGCAGAACAATTTCTGATGAAGAATCTTCTATTTTGTTCGATAACCATCCTTCAGGATCAATAAATCACTGATTGGAAATTGGCAAGGAAACTTGTTTCCTGTAGGTTAATGAAGTAACACACCGAGACCAAGGGAAGAATGATGAAGTGTTAACCAATGGACTTGATTCCAGATGGGATGGAAAAGCATCCAAGCTTCAGAACTATCCATCAAAAAACAGACTGGAAAACTCGCAAAAACATAAAATTTGCATTAGTTTTAACAATGAGTGACAATTAAAGGAATATATTTATATTTCAATGACATTTCTATTGTACTAGTTTTTAAGCATGCCTACTACGCCAGGTGTTCTTTAACTATAATTTACGTATGGATATTGTCGTGACAACACGAGATAACACTTCCGTAGCGTATCTGTGGTTGTTCCCCATTTTAGGTTTTCGGGGGTTCGGGGTTGTTTTGAGGTAGTGAGGAAGAGACGATTCTAAATTATTCATTTCTCTTCGTAATCATGTCTTACCTACCGTTGAATATTCTTACCAATTTTCAACATTTTTGTTCGACGGGAAGTGCAGTCCCGATTTGCGGGGTAGGGGTTTCTTACTAGGATAGGATACTTGACGGAATAATTGAAAATTTCATATTTCACACATTTAACATATGTACAAATTTTGGATTTTCTTTTCTGAAAATTCAAATACACACGCGAATTTCAGCTTTCTAGACCCATTTAAATCCATTGTCTATACCCGGGGATATATGAGTATTCCTACTTAACGGTATTATTTGGAAAAAATGTAATTGCTTTTATAATTTTTCCTTGTAATTCCCATCTGCCTACGAATCTTCGTGCCGAATTTCTGCTTTCTCCTTGAACGAAGAGTGAACCATCTCGAAACCCTGGTTATTGGGATTATAACGGTGTTATGGGAACGTTCCCGGTGTAATTGTGATTTTAAAAACTTTTCCTGTGGCCCCAACCTTTCATGCTTATTTTCAGCTTTCTAGTGGAACGGGAAGTGAATTTTCAACATCCGGGGAGTACAGGGGTATTTAACAATGGAATTGTATTTTTATTTTTTCCTTGTAATTTTAATCTGTCTGCGAACCTTCATGCAAAATGTCAGCCTTCTAGCCCAATCGAAGTGTATTTTCGATACCCGGTTGTACTGGGGTACTTAAAGGTGTAACTGAATTTTTGAAAGTTAATGTAATGTCTAGGCCAAATTTCAGCATTCCAGGCCAATAGAAAGTGCATTTCAAATTCCTGAGATATTCCTGGGCTATTTAATATTATTATTGTGGTCCTTAACAGTGTAATTGAATTTCTACGGTTTGTTGTATTGTAACCTGCGCACGAACCTTGATACAGAATTTCAGCTTTCTAACCGGGACGGTAAATGTATTTAGGGTACCTGGGATTTCGGAATACTTAACGGTTTCATTGGTGTATTTAACGGTGTCATTATATTATTTAAAAATCCTCTAATTTCAACTTTGTCGTGAACCTCAACTTCAAATTTTAGCTTTCTAACCCAAGGGAAACTATAGTTTCAATACTCGGGTTAAAAGGGTACTTAACGTATAATTGCATTTTCAATTTTTTCTCATAAGCCTATAGGCTTATAACTTACACGAATCTTCACGCCGAATTTCAGCTTATTAGACCAATGGGAATGTTTTTTTCGGTACCCTTATGTATTAGAGTACTTCACGACGGTTTTTGGGTTGTTATCGGCGTGATTGCATTTTTAAAATTATGCAGGTGATTGCAGTCCTCCCACGAATTTTCATTTCAAATTTGAGAATTCTAGTACACCGAGAACTGCATTTTTCATAGCAAGGATGTTTGGTGTGCTTAACGGTGTTATTGGGGGTTAACGGTCTATTTTTTAATTTTTCTACACTTCCAACATGCACACGAAGCTTGATGTAGAATTGAATCTTTCTAGCGGAACGGGAAGTACATTCTCGATACCCGTAGGTATTGAATTCTTAACGGTGTAATTACATTTTAAAAACTTTTCATTGCACTGTACTCATCTCACGATCGTCCATGCCGAAATTCAGCAATCCAGCTCAACGTGAAGTACAGTTTTGATACCCGGGAGTATTGGGGTATTTAACTTTGTTATTAGGTAGCTGCATTTTAACATTTTTTTTGCTGTAATTCCAACCTTCCCACAAATCTTCATGTCGAATGTCAGCTTTCTAGAACGATGTGCAGTGTATTTCAATGCCTGGGGTACTGGGGTATTTATAGAATTAATTTCATTTAAAACATACTGTCATTCCAACCTGTACACGAATCTTTATGTCGAGTTTCAGCTTTTAAGCCCTAGGAGAAGTTTCCAGTCCTATCAAGATTAAACCAGTACCCGATTAAATATTGTAGTACAAACAATTTTTAACGGCAAAATTTTACTTTTGACTTTTCTTACTACAAAAGATAAACCTCAAACCAATGATTAACCGTATATGAGAAGTCATTCAGGATCTCAAAATGAATTTGAAAACTCACAAAGCCAACTCAATTTGCAAACTCACTCTATTTTCACTACAACTCGCAGTTTTGCCAAAACCAGGGAATCCCAGAAAAAACGTATCAAAAACATTCATATTCTATTCCCAATTTTTACTCCACTCGCTCAACCATAGCTCCAGACACCATCTAGGAACAAGTTCACGAAGTAGAAAACAAACAATTTCAATACAAATTATGAAATCCAACTCAACTCACTTTAATCCAAACCATCATGCGAACCTCATACCATAACCATCCTTCAATCTGACCTGGCTTCGCTCACTCACCATGCTCATCAAATAATTCACCATTGCACAGAAATTTAACAATCCTTGCTGGATTAAAAATAACGACAACACAGATTAAATGAGTCTATTTCAAAAGAATATTAAGTATCCACCAAAAACACCACCCAAAATACCTTCCTTCGACACCTGCTGATCACACCCGACTTTTCGTGTTGCCGATCCAAAGATTCTGAAAATTAGCCACGATTATCTCACCAGAACGGTACTACATAACAGGATCTGTTCGATCTTTTAAAGGAACTCACTCAAAGCGCCAAGCAATCTCATCTTAAGATTTTTTTTCATTTAGGGACCCGCATACCATTCCTGTATCTTGGTATCCAGTACACAAGCCAAGTTGTGTACTTTCAAGGTCGTACATCACGCTAATTTTTGAGCTCCTTGCCTTGGGGTAGGCATGTCCCTAGAGATTCTTGGATTGCCGGAATTCCGGCACTCCAAGAAGCTCCTGTGTTCCATCGGAAAGAGACCTCTGGGGTTGCTGGACAGACTTTTGACCAGGCATCCAGATTGTTCTCCTGGCCTTTGTTCCAGATCTTTTGGAACTTCTTTTGAGGGCGGGAATTCCCTATATTATATGCTAATTTTATTAAAGAATGACATTCATACATTTAATCATATAACACACATCAGACAAGACGATACAGGACAACACATGACAACACACGACTTGAAGACTAGCATCTTCTTTTCTGCGTCCTGCAACGAGAGAAAATATTAGTTATTGATGCTCTCTGTTGTTCGTACATCTTCCTTCTTAGTAGTCTTTTCCCTCGTTGCAGGAGTCATCTTCTTTCCTCTTTCATTCTTGTGATCCATCCTTTGATTGGGGAGGGTCCGAGGATTGTAGACCATTTTGAGGGGCACTGCAGCCGTAGAATAGTTGTTGAATCTACAAATTTTGTGTATTGATCCAATTCATCTTCCTCTTCAGCCCCGATCATACACTTTTAACATTTTTACTTTCACACACATTCACTCTTTCACTCGCGGTTATGTATTCATTTATATGGTTTTCTTCACGGATTCTGCGATCCCAACCTTTATTTGCTGCTACTATTGATATTAAACTTTGTACACATTTACACTTATTTCCAATAGGTAAAGGAACAAGGAACGTGATTGGTTTGTTAAGAAGAATAGACGAGAGATACATAGAGAAAGAAGTTCTAAAAATATAAATCAAACAATATGCATATCGATTCTTAAGTGCAAATTGGGCCAAACTTAAGTTTCTGTACTTCTGAGAAAATCGAGGTTTAATCCCACACAACAAAATAATAAATAAGTTATACGTTAAAGGAATTTTAAATAACTTTCAAACGTTTTAGAATGCACTTATGCCGCTTGGGTACAATAAAATACGATCTATGAGACATGCCCTCATACCATTAATCCAGAAACTCCAATTTTGGATTTACGCCCCTTTTGCGCTCAACCAACGATATGTAAACTTTTATTTTGATGGCACATCACAGGATTTAGTTCACAATCAATGACACGAAAGCAAATGGTAATAAATGCCGATACAATATGTTACCCATTGAACAATCTTATGAACTTTCTAAGAAGGTACATTGAAAGAGAGAGAGGTATTTACTTTATCATAGTTTTAATTTTAAGACAATTTTGTCAATAAACTAGAATTTGTAATTAATAATGAATGGAAATCTAAACAACTGAGGTTTTCAGAAGCAAAGGGATGTAAGAGACATTAATTTTAAAAATCGAAGTCACCCTTACACGAAATATATATCTTTGTATCTCTTTCCAATGTACGAACGTTTTTATCAGAAATCTTCCGTCTCATATAGAAAAGACGAACGTTTTTACTGACTTAATGTCATGAAGCCCTATTCTTATGAATTCAATGACAATGTCTTCTGGTACCAACTTAACATCTTGTTTCTTTCATCAGTCCAGTGAGAACTAACTAAGCAGAAAATCATTTCAATATGTTAATTAGACTCAAAGATTAAAGGTAAAGGACGTACATATGACGTGGACGGCACATGATGGACCTCCGTGGAGCTCCACATATTTTCGAAATACTTTACCTCGACCGGCTTAACTTCCAAGCTGGACAGGAGTAGCAAGGATGCTCAGGTACTTAATTAGATAGGAGGCTGAGTCCACTTCAGAGCGCAAAGTATGGAAGCACTGAAGAAAAGCCCTACAAAGTCCTGAACGAGATTTGAATCCAGGGCTACCGCTTTGCAGGCCTACACGCTACAACGTGAGTTAGATTACTTACAAAACAATAGGTTTGTGCAGGATCACTAGAAAATGGATGACATTTGAAAAGTTTAAACAAGGGACAGGACAAGATGGTAAGATAAGGAACGACTACAGATGTTAATTCTGGTTGGTATAATAAAAAATCAAAAGTAATTTCGATAAATCCATTTTCATATTTCGTAAAATATCAAAGTGAGTAACCTAAAATAATAGAAAGGCAGGATCAGGCGGTTTTTCTACGTAAGAATATTTATTCGTTAAATGAACAAGAAATGTCTTGACCAACCGAAAGCTGAATTAGTGGGAAATTTATTATTAATTAATAATCGTTTATTTACCAAGAAAACTGGGTGCAAGTTGGTCGATTTTGAAATCAAAGTCTTGACATATTCCTCCGATACTACCAACGCTACATCAGAATAATGAGTAAATAATAATTCTTAATTTTAAAACTGAAGCGTTTAAAATAAAAACCTGTAGATGACTCGCATTCACTGCTCTTTAGCCACTTGAGAGCAAATATATATATTTTACAAAATAAGTAAGATTATTTGAAACTTTCTTTATGTAAAGACCTCCGAAATAAAAACTAGAGTAATGCTGTAAGTCTTTTCCTATCTTTCGTATTATTACACTTTAACCATAAAGAATTTTACGTAAATTATTATTCAAAATCGTAAATGAATAGAAAGCAGGAATTGTATTTTGTTTCAGACGTGTGCTGGGAAAGAACTACATATTAAAAGCCTCAAACGAATGGAATATATTATAAAAGAAATTTAATCAATTCCGGATACATTTCTTCCTACAGTTATTAATGAACTAACACATATTTCAGTTGCTGGAAAACCTACAATCAACACAATTAGTACAGGAATGATTTCGTAATGGGGTACAGAAACTCTCAATTGTAAGCAGTCGTAATGAATTCATTTTATACAGTTTTTTCTAAATTAGATGAAACATATTCTTGCTACTTATATATTATTGCATTGCATGAAAATAGTTCTCGTAAGAAGAGAATAAATACATTGTAATCTTAATATTTCATTCAGAAAAGAATATAATTCGCTATAAATCTTTGAGAACGATCTTGCGAAAATGTAATTTCATTTAATTCTTCAGTACTCCTATTCGGGTATATGTTTCATCTATCTTTTCAAGCAGACAAAAGCTACGGGCGTATGTTTTGTGCAGAAAACAAAGACTCGCAACTCATACAACGTATCAGAGAACATTCCAAGGTAAAGTACTCATAATAAAGTTAGACGAGATCATAAGAGCCTGAATGTAAAAATACGTGAAAACGTCGCCACACGTATTGAAAAAAATGATGTATAAGAGTAAGGATCACCTAAGGAAAGGGAGATATTATGTCATTCTGAAAATCTTGTTGCAAAGGTACTCTAAACAATGGATATTCAGCAGGTTACGTGCGTGTACATCTGAAAATATTCTGGGATGAAACGTTTACATTTTCTTTCTAATATATACTGTATACATATATATTTAAAAGTGAAACTGTGGATATTTCGATAATCCAATGCAAGTTATGCATAAGTAGTAGTTTTCGGGAAAAAGGTTCTAGTTAATATCTGATTAAAGACCATAAGTATACTGTACCACAAAATATGTTGTGTATTTGTGACAGTTATAGCCGGGTATCATTGATATGAAAAAAAAAATGAAAGCGCAACAGATTCATTCTACTTAACGTTCATAGATGTTGAACGTCTATTTTTTTTTACAATAGTTTAGTACATATTTTATAGCAACAATTAAAAATATAAACCGCTACAGTTCTATCTAGGATGTTTTTGCTAGTGACAAATGTTCCGGAAATTTTCCAAATATTAATCATTTTCTAATTATTTTTTGAAAAGCTTAAAATTCATGGAAGTGATTTTGTCGACTGTGTTGTTTAGTTGTTCTTATGTTTACATTGACGTTGACGCTTCTGGGAGATTTTCAACGTTATTATGGGGAACTATTATGAGGCATTCTGGGTAGGTAAATACACTTGAGACGGAAGAGCTCAGTACTTGTGGTCGCACAGATACAAGATGAAATAAATTCTTTAAAATAAAAATGAAACTTTAAATGAAGCCATTGAATAAAAACATCCTGCTTTTGCTTCATATTCTTCATCTTTTTTTAATAAAACGCATTCCTAAACATGTCCAAGCTCTAATTATACAATTAACTATTGGTTTCTCCTTTGATATAGAAATTGGAAAGATATTTCTAAATACGCGACTTATTGCATTTCAAATGCTTCATACATATTTTGGCATCCTAATCATGACGCAGGGAAAAATTATAATTTTTCCTGCCCCATCAGTAGGTTTGCTTGGCAGGGGAAATTGGACAATCGGGGCTCAAATCGCGTCCAGAACGCTTGAGAAGTGCTTCCTTGTCTGGGTTATGAGGTGCACTCAGCCTCCTATCAAATTGAAAGTCAGAGTGTCGTTGATAGTCTTGGGCACATTAGAAGTTAAAGTGGTCAAGGCTGGGACTGATCATCCCACCTCACTTCGTGCCGTGGATCGAGAGTATGTGACGCGCAACCTCCAACTTGTTAATACTGACGCTTACTGAACCAAAGTATTTAACAGCCTAGACACGACCTCCTTACGGTTATAAGAACACACAAAACTGAAGAAATTAATAACAAGACAGTAGAATTGAAACCTTAAATCATTGCTCATGATTCACTTATCTCAAAGAAGTTGCTAAATGTCGTCCTCCTCCAGTGCTCATGTGGTCCTCTTAATGCTGGAACATACGTTTTTTTCATTTATTCACAACAGATGGTGGGGAATGTATCACATACCATTCTTTGTCCCAAGATATTCTGCAAGAAGATGGAATTTTGTGGCCTATTACTATAAATTAGACAAACGTTCTTACATGTTTATTATAAAAAACAGTCAAAATATTTTAAATATATAACGAACATATACATTGTGGACTGCGGAGGAATGACTACATTGATATTCATAGGAGTTTAGAGTTATCGCAGAGTGATTATGGTTAGTGGATGCAGTACGCCCCAAGAGATTGATCTCGTGTCTAACGAACTATGCTTTCCATTCATAACAGGCAAATTTCTGAAGAATCTGACGATGATAGAGGTGTTGCGAGTAACATGCTTGCGAAGAATGACATTCCAACACGAGGAAGGTTACTAGGTGATTGAAACATGCAGGTACACTACCCTACACGATATACTACATTCATGCAAGTTACAAAGACATTATTTACAAAGTTCATGAGCAGTGATGTACACTTTTGGACACGTGTGGAGCTGTTCGTAAGATTTAGTGTCACTGTGGCAGGATTTGCTATTGCATTTCTTGGAGTGTGCAGAATGCCTTAAAAATGACAACTACGTGTTTACAGACAATGAACTAATTTTGAACCTGGGTTGGACGTTCAATGGGATGTATTGTCATATCGTAAGATCGTGGTAATAACGAGTCTAGAGGGTTAGAGTCTGGGACACCCTTTTTAGTTGTTCACATCAATGGCCGAGAAAGGCATTTCTACCAGAGGAACAAGGATACTATCCTTGAATTCCATTGACGTTAGAAAATATTCGCAGATTCCATTCGCAGTATAGCCGTGGTGCAGAGTCATGTCTACTCTCCGTGAGAGCCGGCGTTACAACACAAACTGCTCTGATCTGTTAGTTTTGGAGGGTGGTATCTAAGTGAAATGTCCTGTGACGCTCACTTCTGCTCACTATCAGATCTCGAGTGTGTAGCGGATTTATCAGATAGTATAAGTGATCCTTTGCTCCGGTTTATAGGTTTTGCTAATTTTAGTTACATTTTAGCCTTCAATAAATTTCACTTTAGGTTCCCCGCAGTCCGAGTCTTAGGCTCTTCTTTCGTTAGGGCGATCAGAAAGTTAAAGCGCAGAACTCAATAAAAGTGGAAGAAAGAGCACAGAACTATATGGAAAGTGTTTCTATGGTTATATCTTAAAACGGGGACAGATTTATTTTGCAGTTAACTGAGGTAAATAACAAGGAAGCTAATTTCCAAAACAACTGGACTCTTCTCTGTCTTGCACGACGTTCTTTAATTTGTATGCCATTTATTTCCTTCGTCTTCTTTCTGTCAGTGTTAAAGTTAATGCATGTGGTTCATGACGGAATCTCACTCGCTATTTTCTGCAACTTTGCAAATAAATAAACAAGAACTAAAACCAGTAATCAGGAAGCCCTTAGATCCAATCAGGGGAGAGACGATTCTAGGGTTTTGCTCCTGGATTCCTCCTTCTCGCATCGTGTATATCCCTAATAGGATTTAAAAGTAACACCAGTTCAGCTAGGTTTCTTATTTATTTTCCAATGGATAAAGAAAAAATTAATGACCTGACAGTATATACATCAGTTCAGCGACTGACAGTGACAGCTTCACTGCAACACAGTTAGAGTAAAACGTCAACAAGAATTAAAATAAAGCTTCAGGGGAAAACTCATGTATAGTGTTCCGGTAGAGTCGTAATGGTAGTGTGAGGTGCTCCAGTAACTATGGCAACGTTTGCTACGAGTATACAGAAAGTATCAAAGACATGAAGCAATTAACCTAATTTAATCCAGGCCGCGTGATAAGCATCCAAGAACATAGATTGTCCTTTCGCCAGACCACAATGATATTGAGGCGAGACGTTTCTAATCTGTACCACTGGTGGAACAATGGTCCAAGAGAAGACACTGCTAGCAGCAGATAAAAAATCCCTGCCTCACGTTCCAATAGTACAGGAGACGATCGATGCATTCAAAATTTGTCCTTAACGGAGGACATGTGGAGGTGTAAATCTAGCTGTCGTGAAACACTAACTATGCTGAACTTCTCCATCGATTCTGGTGTTGAAAACCTGATATAACGTTTATTATCTCAAATGGTACTCGAGCGGTTTAGTTGATACTTAACGACTTGTAATGATAAACAACTATGTGAAGCACACAATACAGTGTTGCAAACTCTGCACATTATACCAGATTTAAAGTTAAAAATGTGATTCTCCGGGTATAAGGTGATATGATATCCAAAGGTTGTAACATTCGCTGTCAGCTTCACAATGTTGTTTCTCATCACTAGTCCATTACCAAGTCAAGTGACGTTGTAGCCACGTGAAGAAAACTAAACGTTTTAACAAGTTTGCAATATTAACAAACGGAACCCTGGTCTATACCTTCCGGGATTCTTTCCCCTGCCCTATCCAGGTCTGAGCCTTAGACACCTAAAGGCCAAAAGTAAAATTAAATCAATTGGCAAACCGATGACATCACATTGTAAAATCAACTCCAAGAAACTAAAATTTACATTATTTAGGGTCAGTTCTACAATCGATCGCTAAACTTCTAGTCGGCGCTCAGTTGAAACCAAGTCTGATTTTGGCCAATGAGAGTACGCAAAATTAGAATTGGCCTCAACTTAACGCTGACTAGAAGTTTAGCGGTCGATTGTAGAACTGGCTCTTAATCGTTTATTACATAATCTGTATTCGCATGAAAAGTCATTTTTTGTAGATTGGAAATTAGCTCGCCTATAGCATGAAAAGTGGTTAGTTTTGTATAGAAGCCCCAATGACTTTATGTTGCTATTTTGGTTCGAAGTATTACGACTTTAGGCGGCTATAGCTTGGGCCGGCAGTGCCGTATTTAGAAGAATCAAAAGGAGGTAGATGCCTCGGGCGGCAAGTTTAGAAGGCGACAAACAGCTAAATATAAAATATAAAAGCTCATAGGAATAAAATCATATAATAAATTGAAATAGACTTAAACGTGTTCAAAATTTCAATACCGGCGCACTAAGACATTTTTTATGTCTTTTTCATACAACCGACCTTCAACTCTAAAATTCAAAACCGCGAGTCAAGTCATATAGGCGCATTTCTGAATGTAGTAATAGCATACGCTGCTCATAATAGTAAAGACGGTCGCAAAACAACGTTTAAATGCCGGCGTCCTATCAAGGATGATGAAAAGAAAAGAACCAAACCTGACCTTCCTAACCTCCACGAATCATTCCTAACACACTTATATGATAATATAAGAACGTTTGTGACAGGAGAAGTGAAGAGAAAATAGAATTTGGCATATTACAATTATTACCGTATTTACTTTTATGATCCGATGCTAGTAATAGCGATGCGAGTACAGGCTCCAGAGAAGACAACCAAAGTACACTACGTTATTAAATACAATGTTGTGGCCGTCGCGTCGGCTGGTCGTGTTTTTTGGCAAATAACAATTTAAAGGGCGGCAAAATTTAACTTTTCACCCATAGGAAAATTTCTAGATCCGGCACTTTGGGCCTGGATAGGGGTGGGAAGAGGGTATGGTAAGGAAATAGCAAGGACCTATTTTTGAAGGTATCATCCGAACATTAACTTGGTGTATCTGAGCAAAATCGTGAGGAAAACTTCAATCAGAAAGGCTGCCGCAGAGATCGAACCCAAATCTCCGAAATGCCAACTAGCGCTCTACCAACTGAGTTATTAACAATCGATGACCTTCCGTAGATGACGGCATTTTAATAATATTGTGTTCTGGAGATACCTTTGGGTGACAGCCTTCTTGTGTCATTCATTTTGTAAACATTCAACAAATACGGAAATAAATAATGAACACAGGTAATATAATGCTAAATTCAATTCTAAGGAGTAGGTAAGATCAATCAGTGCGCGTCGTTCCGGTGAGTGCAAGTATGTTCAAAAAGCGTAGTCCATAAGAAATATATTCAGGCGTGTATGCTGTATTTGTATGGTGTCTTACTACTGACCAGGATTTGATGGTATTATCGTTGTATGAACTGTTGAGACCATAGCGAATCGAAGCAGGTATACCTAAAAGTCTTCAGTTCGGAGATAAAACCTAAGAGCTAATATTCGGATCCTGGCTCAATCACTATATCTAGAATAACATACTGACTGCTATCTTCCTCAATTCTACCCATAAAAGAGTGCAAACTGAGAGACAGCTTCTATTCGACCGATGCCGAGCTAAGGCGTTAGCTACCTGCATAGCCCATACAACGAAATGAAAAAATTGCCAGATAAAAAAGAATGAAGAGATATGATTTAATTCCTGCATTTTATACAACTCTGTACAAATTACCTGCAGTGCGTGTTGCTTACTTAAGACTACTTCCTACAAACTGACGCCACGAATCTTATGACAAGTAACTAGATAGGGGATGAATGGAGGGTACACGGCGTGTACCCACCCTAAAATATTTAGAAGGAAGCGCGTACCCACCTAAATATAAGAACAACGCTGGGTACACAGTGGGTACACGCCGTGTACTCAGCTGTTTGTAACCCAATAGGGAAACAGAGAACGAATGACGATACAAACGAATTTATTCGATTAAGCATGAATTGTAAACCTTTTGCAATCTGCAAGAGAAATGAGGAACTTATTTCCAAAATCTTCCAAGTTCCATTTTACTTTATGTTTAAATTTTCCCTTTATTTCATATAATATACAAGTTTCTGATTCGATTCTTAAGCAAATGTTATATTGAAGCATTGATTTTAATTGGATAGAGTAAATTCTCGTTCAAACTGACAGCGAAATCGAATCAGGAAATGGTATATTATATGAAGTAAAAAAAAAATGTAAAAAATTAGCAAGTTATAGAAAGAGGCTTCTCAAATACAGCATAGCATTAGTAGTTCATGAACAATCGATTAGATCCACTTCGATTGCCTATTTCGTTTTCTGTTTCCGTTTCTTACCCGAAAACGGTTAAATGCAAGAGGAGCTAAAGCAGGATATAGAATGCAAACACGTTTGTGAGTTACGCCGTGTTTCAGCATGGTACAAGGTGTCCGGAAAGTCCTGTCCCGTGAACTTCGAATTGTGATAGAAGGGAAGCAAAGCATGACACATTAATATGATGCACACAAATACAATGTCATCCTTCGGGAGAAGGCGGGGTGAGGGGAATCAGAGGAATTCCAATATGTCACATTCCGGTATCTAATGTTGCAAATTAGAGAATGAAGAATACTTCAAGGTGGAAAAAAGACGAAGGTCTTTGTTTTGTGCTAAAAGACAAGGGCATTGGAGATAAGGGCAAAGAGAAGTGCTCAATTAGCCTCACTCCGGCATAGGATCAAGAAGCATTCTGAATCAAAATGTCATTCAATTGATTTGTCAATATGGACATCGAAAACACTAAGATATTGAAAAGTTAGCAGCCGAATCGGCGAGTTTAAGGCGGAAATGTAATGAAAATATTTTCGGGACGGTGTATTATGAAGCCAAAAATAACCGACCATTTACTGATCACGAATCATTGATTCAACCAGGAAAGTTCAATGGTGTATATGTAGGATAAAGAATTCGACCGACAAACTTGGAAAAATGAAATAAAAAATGCCTTAGTGGCCGGAGTGTAAATTTCGCCGCGTTTCGGAGCTACAAACTGCTGAAAATGAGGAAAAAGGAATTTAGAAGCTTCATATTTCCAATAGCATATCAGCAGAGCTAATGCGGCATGGTATCTCAAAGGCTAATTAAAACTTGCTCTATCCAAAATGTACGAGAATATTCTAAAATTGTGCAATGGGTGCGCAAGAGACTCTCCACGAGAAGTAGAGGATTTCCAGAAATTCTCTAAAGTAAAGGTAGGTTAAAGTGAGCAAGGCTAAGAAGCCTTCCAGCGCGAGTAAAGACGATATACGTAATGACCGCTATCCAACTATGCAATTACATTCTCTCTCACTGATAACAAACGGGCCAAACGTTTTATTTTTTAAATGTAATTCCTACTCCTGTTTATTATGCAACCACGTATAGTTCGTAAGATTTTTTTTATTAACATTTTTGTAGGAAAACTTATGCAACAGCGTATACCCAAGAAAATATTTGCCATTCCACCCCTGTAACTAGATATCTAAAATACTATTGAAAAACAATTGATGCGCAAACCAGAACTATTGTTGCTCTATTTCTTTGCCATAGGAGTTGAACATTTAATTGAAACTCTTTATTTTAAGGCTGACAAACAATGACCTCTTCACATACTACTCGAACTAATCGCTCTCAGTTTAGTCAGGAAGTAGCCAAATGGCAATTGATCATGATATTTGGAGTGAAACAATTTGTGATATGACTTGCAGTTAACGAGAAATAATCTCAAGGCTTATGCACAGCGTAAACAGAAATGCGTAAGCAAAATTTGGAAGATATTATTTTTATTTTCTAAATAAAATATATTAAATTATATTACCTTCACTGCTGGAAAGACGCAGAATAAAAAGAAAAAAAAACCGCTAATCCAAAAGTATGTGGAAAGGACTTTTAAGCCGTTTTTTTTTTTCAATCTATATTTCTACAAAAATGCATTTTCATTGAAACTTTACTTGCATAGCAACATCTAATTGTTGCGTTTCAATTGTTGTTTTAATATTAATTGTTTCTATTATTGCTTTCGAACCATAAAACATTTCCCACCCAAAATTTTGATTTCCAATGAATCCATCCGATCCGTCCTTCTTTCTAAGTCTCAGAGACGAAAGGATTTCTAAAAATGGACGGTGTTAAGTATGTTGTGTCTGATTCACGTTTAAAGCAAAATGTTTATCTGAGCTCCTGAGTTGAATATTTTTTGTTTGTTGTTGTTCTATGTCTGGTCAGAGCAAATAAATAGACGTCGCAATTCCCCTCCAAATCAAATGGAAAATCGACCAATAGAACATATTGGATGTCTGGTCTAAAGAATATCCCGCAACACCCTATGTCCAAGACTAGGGAACAAAGGAAATTCTCGGAGTGCCGGAATACCGAGAATCCAAACATCTCTGGGGATAGTCTGTCGCAGATTGAGGAGAACAAACAACTTCTCGTGATACACGACCTCAAAAGTGCACAACTTAATCTGAACAAAGTACGTTAAGAGACAGGGGCGGAAGGTGGGACCTAAATAGAAAAATATGTCTGGTCAGAAAGTTGGCACCAAATATTTGCAAAGAATTTGAATTTTATTTATGGACATTAAGTATATTTGCGTCTGGTCAGGATGTACAAGAATGTAGTGGGAGGTCGTTCCTGCCAAAACTACGACCCCAGCAAAATAGAGCAGGCGATGAAACTTGTCGCTGATGGTATGTCGATAGCTGCAGCCGCCAGGTACAAAGGGAAGTACAGAAGTGTGGTGGGCCTCGTTCAAATCATATGACCTGTATCCATTCGAATCCGGACAGGTTCTGCAGAAGGTTCGTCAAACCATTGCCAATTAGCTCATATCCATTCGACAAGACATAAATGCAAGTCTTGTGGTGTACCTGACGTCCCAGACCAAGGACCAACTAGGGTGGAAGCGAAAACACGGAAATAAGATGGGCGTAACATTGCAGAAGCCAGCAGTGATCAACAGCCAGAAACATCGGGACAGCAGAGTCGCGCAGTGATCCTGGAGGAGTCATTAGCAAGAGGAAACGATGAAAACATCTGCTTCATTTACAAATGCGACTATGAATACCACCGCGGCCCAGACTGGGTCAAATGCATCACCTGCGACAAGTGTATCTGTGGTATCTGCAATAAGAGAACCGTGGACCCGTATTTTCAGTGACTGTAAGCTCGGAGGATTAGAACTCTTCTATCGCAGAGAAAAGGCACTTTGCCACAATGTTTGTTTTCTTTTGTTTATGTTTTGTGTTGGTTTCTTACTGTTGTACATGCATGACTTACGTTTGCAGTAAAGAAAGGTTTTCTTTGGCAACCCTGGTACTCGACTTTTGTCAAAGAATCACAATAACGCTTGCCCCTACAATGTTCTGTTGTCGAAGTTCATCCTATCAACTTCAACTTCAACAACAGATTGTTTTTCAGGGGGTGTCGAAGTTACCCCGAGAACTGGGGTATTATCGACATGCACATAATAGCATTTTTGGCAACGCTATTGCTGATCAACGAGAATGGCTTATAGTCAGTCATATATGTTCAAAAGATACTGATTGGTGTAACTACTAAACATCACTTCTGTAACGTCCACTGCATGGGCTCCGCGGGAAAGAAACACCTGAAAACCTGTCGAAGTTACCTCCTTTTACGGTATATGCGGTTATTCTTCAGTTATCGTGGATGAATAATAATGAGAAATTTACTATCCAAATAACTGGATTATTCTATCTTTCGCCATGTTCTGTACTTTTTATTTCCTTCATTTTCAGTCTCTGCTACGTGCCAGTAGCGAAGTCAATGAATGTGCTTCCTGACTAAATCTCACCTGTCAGTATCTGTATCGTGCCAAATACATAATCAATAAAAGCAACCCAACTTCAACAAAATCGTGTGTTCTTTATAATCAAGAAAATTCTGAGACCGAATCACAGAACAGGTTATTCTGAAAAACTCAACCCCCCTCCTATTCAGAAACTACATTAATAGACTCATAAACGAAGACCAGATCAACTTCTTTTCGCATACATTTATGAGATAAAAATGAAATGAAGTTACAACTGCGATTCCATTTAATTGAATTCCCAAACTTCTACAATGTTTGTGGGTAGCCCATAGGTTCTACAGTACATACATACAAACTAACGATTGTGTTTGCATCATGTATGAGTATTCTGAGATAGATGCTGAATATGCAGGATGTTCAAAATTGATTTAATAAATGAAAGTTTAAATTCTCAGAGCGAAACAAGAGAAAACATATCTAAACAAATGCCAAACATTTACATTTTCGGAGCTAGAGGAACTCAACTGTTAAATGACATCATGAGGAATTACGTAATGTGTCGTCAGTAAATAACGGAAGACATGACGGATTAATAAATCAGAATGAATGTTTTATCCAAGGATTGTGTTTTGGCAAAGATTATGAATAAAGAATGGAGTTTGGAGGGATTTTTGTCTTCTACTGTGCAATATCAAAATAAAATTCTTGTGCGGGTAGTTCCCTATATTTCTGGTGGACTTTTGGTATTTTAAATAGGATGGTGTTTTGAATATCTTCACCAATTTCCAGCTTGATTTTCCAAATGTCCGGGTCAAAACTCAAGTGCCCTGGACTATAAAGGATAATGCAACAATCAACAGCACCAACAGAACCAACACATTTTCCGATCAATGGTGGACGCCCAGATATACTGGATATGTCTTCATCACGACATTCAAATCACGGAAGGCCCAAATTCAATTAATGCCCTCGATTCAGATCACAACCCAGTCTGTTTTAACATACACCATTTCCACTATATACCGACTCCAATATTACCACAACTTCCAACTACGGACTGGGGACAATACAGGCAGCTAATAACAACTATGATTGACCCTAGAGTTCCATTGAATTCTCCGGAAGAAATTGAACAAACTACAAAAAATCTGACAGCCACCATAAATTCAGCTTACGCACTTAGTACCACTACAACCTACTCACTAAACAAGAATATACCATCACCAACAGAGATTAGAACTCAACTTCTTATATCAATTAAAAGATGGGGCAAGGCAACAATGGCAAAAGAGACGCCATCCAGCATTTAAAACCCTACTAAATTATGCATCTAAAATTATCAAAAATAGGCTCAAAAGACTTCAAATTCAACAATGGAACAACCATCTACAACAACTGGAAACAAATTCATCTCAATTTTGGAAACTTTGTAAACATTTTAGCAAACCTACAGCCACTTCTGCGGCAAAACCTCTCCATGGACCAACAGGACTAGTTTTTACTACCCAAGAAAAAGCTACAATATTTGCCAACCAACTGGAAACCCAATTCAGCTTAAATCCAGACCCATTTAATGAAGATGTAATAGATACTGTCAACCATTTCCACCGCAACACAATCATTGATGAAGCCTTCCCAGTCACAGATCTAATTACTCCAACAGAAATTCAGAGAACTCTCAAAACCATCAAAAAAAGAAGTGTTCCAGGACCAGATGGGATTCCAGCAGCTGCCTTAAAAGAAAGTCCTCGAAAATTACTTGTTCTCTTCTGCAGACTATTCAACGCTATCCTAATTCACCGCTATTATCCTGCAACTTGGAAATAAGCCAAAGTCGTAATGATACCAAAACCGAATCAAAATCATCTATATCCGCAAAATTTTCGGCCCATCAGTCTCCTTTCACATTTAAGCAAGCTTTTAGAAAGATTGAATTCCGATTATTACAATACATAGACCAAAATCAATTACTACCAACGCACCAAATTGGTTTCAGACAGGCACATGAAACAACCACCCAATTAGTCAGAGTCATAGAAAACATCACTTGCAACTTCAACAACTACGGACATACCATCGGAGTTTTCCTAGACGTTCAAAAAGCATTTGATAAAGTCTGGCATAAAGGACTATTATATAAATTATATCACACACCAATTCCAACAGCATACTGTGCCATCATTAAATCATATTTAGAAGAAAGAACATACAAAGTAAACTTCTCAGGAGCAACAACTGGATCACGGAGCGTCACAGCAGGAGTACCTCAAGGCTCTGTCTTATCACCAATACTCTACAATCTATACACGGCTGACATACCGACCGCACACCATATCATCACCTCCACATTTGCAGATGATACAGCTATTTTTACTTCAGATAAAAACTTAAAATATGCACTACCATCATTACAAAGACACCTCAATACAGTTGACCAATGGATGACAGACTGGCGAACCAAAATTAATATAAACAAATCAACAATTCAATTCACTTTACACCAAACGTCACAGAAGACTTCCGAATGCCCCAGAATTACATCAACCAATACCAATTGAACCAATAGCTAAATATCTAGGAGTATATCTCGATCGAAGACTCACTTTCAATCACCACCTCACCACCATAGCTACCAAAGCAAATCGAAGATTATTCGCTCTCTACCCAATGTTCAAAAGTCCAGTACTATCCATCAAAACTAAATTGCACATATACAAGATGATGATCCGCTCCCTGCTTGTGTATGCAGCGCCAGTCTGGAAAAATGCAGCTAAATCCTACATAGCCAAACTACAAAAAATTCAGAATAAAGCAGCGAGAATTATAACCGGACATTCGAGAGACACCACAATCATTCAACTTAATGACGACTTAGACTTACCATATCTTGATACTATAATTAATATTATAGATGCAAATGTTTGGAGAAAAGTCCAGCATTCAAACCAAGATCACATCTCAGTCATTGGAACGCTACCTGCACAACACCATCTCTTCAAAATGCCAAAACCTCCATAACAGACCACATTCTCATCGAACATTCAACAAATGAAAAATAACAAAACTGACGACGGGAAATTATTACATCTACTCAAAACAGCCAAAATAACTGAGTGATTAAGACACCTACAACAGAGGACAAATTCCACCTCTCTTCCACTCCTCTTCCTTATCCTTCTCCCCCTCCCCCCAAACTAATACATCTAAAATTCCCTTATAATCATAGTATAATCTGCTTCCCTGTCATTACAAATACGACAAACTCTTAACTGACAAATTACAATCATATGCAAGGCAAGAGCTCACGCTCGGTACTTTTTTCATTTAAAAACCCACCATGACAACGAAACGAAACGAAAAATTTTATATCCCGTTGGTAAGACTCGAGAATTTGGGACAAAAACGTATTTCTTGAAAATACGATATATTGTTTATTTACAATTTTGAAAGGCTTTAATTAGAACTTTTTTTTGTATCAGCTGAACTTGTACTTACGCCAATTGCTTAGGTCATTATATATCTTACGTTAGAGAATAGCGAGTATCGTATTTATTTCAAACCTATTTCAATTTTGAAACATTATGATGAGCTTTTAGTACGAAAGTGCAACAACCATAATACATAATAGTATTGCTTATTAAAACGCATAAAAATATATCATCTAAAAAGAAATAGTCCCTCCTATTTACAAGAAAATTCTCGAGACATCTATTGTAAATCTCTTAAAGCTATTTAGTGCATAGTTCTGGGTGCATTTCAGTTCGGCCAAAGGTACCTTACTATGACGAAATTTCCCCTAGGAAACATTTGTCTAATATTTAGGTGCACTATTTTTATATCAAACGATTGTTTAACAGTGTTTAGAAATAAAATAATTCTTTAATACATATTTGTAACAGATTCATGCACTGCACCTCAAATTTCACACTTAATGATTCATAATTCTTAACATCATGTATCACTTTGAAGTAGTCTCTAGGGTACGGATGTCAAATGATTTTCAGTTTGGAGGGGTGTAAAGTCACAATTGGGAGGGAGTAAGTGGATATTTGCACGATATCTGACCGTAAACGATTTAAAGTTCGGGTAATCTCGTGAATTTGGAGTTACAACCCCACAGGGAGTGGTCTGGCAGAATCACTGCTCGAGAGTTCCAGTGCTTAGCTTGAGACAGCCACTGTTTACGATCTAAAAAGTGCATTATTACGAAATTATCTTGTAACATAAGAATTGAAGCTTTCCTGGTGGCGAATATTATAGAGATGTTCTCGGGATATCAGCCAGGTGAAGTCCGACGATAGAGCCGACTTTTCAAGAACAGACACTGTTCTCATCTTCAGGGCAAGTGTACTGAGACCAGTTCAGGTGTACTATATATAGTAACGATAGGGGGCGGAGCTTAAGAATCCGTGTCTCTGATTGGTTGGCCTAAAGCTTGACGCTGATTGGTCGTTTTCATGTATGCTTTCTTTATACAAACGTCGGCTCTATCGTACCTATGTAATCAAATCCCAAATAAAAATTTCTGTGCTACCTGTAGAAAAGTAGGTCATCGTACTGCGGCAGCTTCATGTCCTCTTCGTCCTACTCAAAGCTTCACTTCTATTCCGGACAGAATATACAGATCGTCAAATTCATTTGGAAACTTCAAAAACTATGCGGAGACATTAAAGGACACGAATGATACAAATACAAATTCAAATCAAAAAGTCCCAACAGTAACCATCAATAAAGAAATTTCTAAAACTCAAGAAATAGAGGAAATTGTTAATAAAGCTATCAATGAGCAAATAGAAAAAATCTCTAAATGGATGCTCTCAGTTCTTACTTTAACTCTCACTCTTCCTGAAGAAGCTAAGACGATTTCAAAAATAAACTCAATTATAAAGGCGCCAACGGAGGAATTTCTGCATAGACATTTGAATATAATTCAATCGATAGATGGACACATTTTCATAGGAAATGAAGAGTTTGAAAAGAAAAGAAAGACAAACGGCAAAGAAAACTTATCCGAACATAACTTAAATGATGATGGCGAATAATAACTTTCAGAGGAACCTCAACCACTTAAATGTTTGTTTCATAAATATAAATGGCATTAGAGAAAAGCTGTACGAAATTACACAATTGCCAGTAGACGAAAATTTAGACATTATTGTAATAAACGAGACCAAACTTACTCAAAATATTAAAATTCATATTCCAGGCTTCAACATTTTTCGAAAGGATCGTTCTGACGCTACAGGTGGGGTGGCCATAATTATTAAAAATTCTATTTCGGCAACTGAAACGAATATCCCAATTTTATATGAAGACAATCAAACTACTCCCCTAATCATTGAAATACAGCAAAAGAAGGATCCAGTGTACATTGCGACTCTATATTCGAGCCCTACTATGGACATTTCAAACAGTCTACCGTTGTTCACTTACCTTGAAAAGTTTAAAAACCTCGTACTAACAGCAGATATAAATTGCCAGCATTCAATGATGGGTGACTTGAAGACTGACACTAATGGTGGGAAATTGTTTAGATTTCTTATGATGTCTCCTCTTATTAACATAAACGTAGGACCTACGAGATTCCAAAATGATACTGAAACTTCTCCAGACAAAATTATTCTATCTCCTTCTATGACTAATGTCTTAGCATCCAAAAGAGTGGACAAAAGTTTGCCGTCTGACCATGGTGAGGTCTATCTCCGTTTTTACTCCTTGACAAAAAACACAAATATAGAACCTGTTTATTATAACAATTACAACAAAACTAATTGGGCAGAATTCCAGCAAAAAGTTAAACAAGAACTTTCAAGTATTAAGCTACCTATTTCAAACACAGATGATATTGAAACCGTTAACAACACTCTCACAGCTATACTTAAGGAAACATTAACAGCTCTGGTACCTAAACAAAAAATTATTCCAAATAGAGAGAGACTTCCAGACGAAATCATTTCAACAATTAGGCAGAAGAGAAGATTATCCAGACTTTTTCACAGAGCCCTCAACGAATTTATTAAAAGTCAAATCAATAATATTCAAAAAGAAATAAAGTATTCTATTGCTCAATTTCGAGATAAGAAAAAAGATTTGTTCATCACAGAACTTACAGACAATTACAAAGACAATCCAAAAAAGTTCTGGAAGACGCTCTCCAGACAAAAAGGCAAAGGACATGGACACTCTCTCCCTTCTTCTTTGGACGGAAAACCAGTTTCTAGCAACAAGGAATTTATTGATATATTTTATGCAAAATTCAAGGATAAGATAGAGATAGACCCTCCACATTACAATAAAATGTTTCAAAAGGAAATCTCGGATGTTGCTGCTAGAATTAGAATTATTATAGATCATTTTCGAGACATCACTGATATGGATAGGCAGGACAATCACATTGGAGATGTTGAGATACTGCTTCAAGACGTTACTAAAACGGAAATTCTCAAAATAATCAAAAAAAGAAAAACACTTCCCCTGGACCTGACGGAATCCCTTACATCGCATTACAACGCAGTCCTACCGAACTACACACCATTCTAACTTCTCTTTATAATGCTTCACTCAAATTAGGCTACATCCCACTTTCCTGGAAAAATGCATATAAAATTTTCATTCCAAAACAAGGCAAGAACAGTTCTCAAACAGCAAATTACAGACCGATCACCTTGACGAATACAATGGCGAAGATATGTGAAACGGTCCTTTCTAAAAGACTGAATAGTTATCTGGAGGAAGCTAATTTAATATCTAGGTACCAAGCGGGATTTCGTCAGAACGTCTCTACTATAGACCAATTAATGAGAATCGTGACTGATATCCAAATTGCCATGAACAAGGGATGGAAATCTGGCGCTGTGTTCATGGACTTAACGTCGGCATTTGATCAGTATGGCACGACGGCCTACTGTACAAACTGTATTTGTTAAATCTTCCCACTTCCACCATTAGATGGATTTCTCAATTCCTCACAAATCGAACAACAAAAATAAGATCTGGCGAAGAATTTTCAGATAACATCTCAATTCGCAGAGGGGTGCCACAGGGGGCGGCATAAAGTCCAATTTTATATTCATTATATGTCAATGACACCCCAATCTCTCCTAACACTAACACCAGTTTAGGACTCTTTGCGGACGATACGGCATATTGGACTACTGCGAGAACTACGAACTCAGTTATAAAAAATCTGTAAAGGCCGGCTAATACTTTTCTTAAATGGTGCAGGGACTGGAAGTTGGAACTCAACGCCAATAAAACACAGTTTATCATTTTTTATTCCTCTGGTAAAGGTACGAGACGCGACAAAAATAAATTAATTTGCATAAACAAATCTAAAATTAAGCCACATTCAACAGCTAAGTATTTGGGAGTGACGTTGGACCAGAGGCTAAATTTTAAATCGTACATTTCAGACAGACGGAAAAAGGGACTTCAGGCATTTTCGGCATTAAAATCGATACTTCTATCAAACACGTCTTTCGGCATAAAAACTAGAATCTATCTTTCCATATTGAGACCAATTATAACCTACGGCCATGAATTGTACAATTCAAATATTAATATGGAACACTTCAAAAAATTTGAAAGATATTGGCTGAGAGTGTCCAAGAGGTTCTGGAATGCCGAGAAGGACGCACTATACAAGGATATCAATTTCCCTTCAATTATAGAATATATGAATCATTGCAAAGAAAGATATGCCAATGCAATCAAAGAAAAGAAATTTGCCATCATCAACTTCCCGAGACAGCTTGATATGAAAGTTATGCGTCATCAAATATCACTTCAAGAACTAGTAAACTAACGCATAAAAACACAGTGAACGAATTTAACATCAGAATATATATTCTAAGCACAATTTAAAAGCCTGGAAACTGAACAACACCTCCATTACAACTGCTAATAAGATAAGCGGTCTGCATCCTACATCCCTTATTACAGAAACAAAATATTAATCCTATAAACCAACATCCTTTCTTTCTGACTTATAACAGATAGACTTTTCAAAGTAGACTATATCATATTTTTAATTAACGTACTATAAATTTATATATGCTAAATCCTGTGCAATAAAACTAATAAATTAAAAAATTTTGCAATTAGCCTGAATTGCAGTTCGAATTCTTTAGCTTTACCTAATTTGTGGATTGCCTGTCCCATTCAGTGGTTTTCCTGGTTGGTTGTCTGGTGGGGGCCGGTTGGTCCTGGGGCGGGATCTGATTCTTTTATTTCCTTATATATTTCAACCTCAAACAAATTCATATATTTCTAAGGATGAAAGTGGCCGCAAAGGCCAGAAGTCCGGCCTAGTGGGCCCTGCGGGCCTAAAGGCAATTTACATGTATGTGTGTGTCGGACTTCACCTGGCTGATATCCCGAGAACATCTCTATAATATCTTGTAACATATTTGCACCACCAGAAGCTCTAATATGAAATAGAAGCGTCTGACGACAACCATTCTTCTTAGTTGGAGGATCGTTGAGACAGAAAACCAGAGCAGAAATTATCTCTACGTAAGTGTCTATACATTCCATCCGCATTCAGTGTTGAAATCTTGTATCTGTGTTGACTATTTGTAACATGCGTGTTAAAGCAAAACTTTACAATAACTGAACAATATAAATTAATAATTGTACTCTATCTGTAAGTACACGTTCCGAAGAAGAAAAATGTATTTGGGATCTTTCAAAGCAGTGGAAACGAGACAGAATTGAAGGCGTACACTTTCACTGATATGTTCAAAATGTCTTTACATATGAGAAAGGCCTATTTGCCATTGCAGGGATTTCTTCCAAAGGAGAAAATGTTTGTTAGTAGTGGGGATACTACATGCATAAAAACTGCAAATTGTGATAAGAACATTCCTATTTGGTATTAATGTAGTTTATGGTTAGTTAATGAAATTAAGATGGGGAGTCACGCGTAATGTTATGGGAATCCAAGATGGCGGTTAAATTTCATAATGGCTACGCGGTTACAGCCAAGCCCCTAATATTACTAACGCCTAAAACTACTACCAAATTGAACGTTGCACAGTACACCATATTTGGGGCAGGAGAGCGTAATGAATGATAGTGGTCATTAGCATGGAATTCGTTAATGAAGGAAAGAACATTGATGAAATAAAAATGAATGATGGAGGTGTAGTTCTATGTTAAGGTCTAGGTGAGATAGGAACAATAACACAATATCTGTAGCCCAGCTATAAATACGGTCAGATCCATTTTATCACAAAATGAGTTAGACACTGTTTCCGTCAGACGGTTTCACCCCCTATGCAATACTAAATCTCTTTCGTTACAAAAACCGCCAGAGAAGTGTTAAAAATGCATTTGAAGGGTACACGGGAAGAATGATCAATTTGCATTTTTGAAAGTTGTGAGAAAAAAATAAAGTGTAAACACTTGAATTTATAATATTTTTTTTCGCTCTAGGCACTTTATATTAAGAGTATTATCTTTATAAAAACCAACCTCAAGGAATCACTTTCATAGTTTCATGTCTGCAGTTTTTGTTACAAAGACGTCCACGTCCACACATAGGTTACAAACCCGTCCACGTCCATTTTTTTCGTAAATAATTAATCAACTTTTAATATAATGTGTCACATCTGTTACACATTCAATCGTAATTACATATTGGTTTCCAAATAAAACAATTAGCAACATTAATGTTTTTATCTATATTAAACGGTTTTCGAACGATCCTGGAAAATTATGCAAAGTGGACCTGGCCGTGTTTGTAACTGGGCTACTCATATATTTAAAATCCAAGTCTAAATATAGACATTTGAATGCCAGTAATGTAATTCATCCTGTCACCCACAAGTTAGTACAGGACCTTTCTCATGTAAAGTTCAACAGAATTGATTTTTTTTTACTTTTAGTCATCTCAGGCTCAACCCGATAAAAGGCGGAGAACAGAATGCTGGAAGTTCGTTGTCTAAACTGGATGAGAAATTACTTAGAAACCGTGGGGGAAACTTATAAACACCCCCGCCACACACACACCAGCACACCTACACACACACACACACACACACACACACACACATATATATATATATATATATATATATATATAGAGAGAGAGAGAGAGAGAGAGAGAGAGAGAGAGAGAGAGAGAATGGAGCTGCCGTAGCTCAGCGGTAGAGCGTTAGCGTTGCATTCGAGAGGCCGTGGACTGCGGTCGATCATCCCTATTGAGGTTTATCCAGAGTTTTTACTCAGTCGCACCAGAAAAATTCTGGGATTGTATTTTCAACATAGGCTCTGGCTGAAATCTTCCCGGATCCTTTCCCCTGCCCTATCCCACCCGTAATATTAGATGCCTATAGACCATAAATAAAATTCAAAGAGAGAGAGAGATGAAAAATAGTGATATTAAAATATAAAATGTACCACCCTGTAGGGGACCTCAAATCAAGAAGAAAGTTATTTTCAAGAAATTTCGAAACCAGATATTTTAATTGTATCTATAAATCTTTGGTTGCAGCTTTTCTTTATATATACACTCGGGACGGGCGTAAGTCATAGTGCTGTTACCGCCCATAAAATTAATGTTATCTTATCTTTGTTATCTTATATATACACGTCACAAGAAACGTGTCTTTCGTATCGATGTATATGATTTTGAGCTCAAGAATTTCAGTTTTTATGTTAAACATATGATAGAAATCATTATAAAGCATGTATATAGTATATAGTCTTGCACAAGGGAAACGTTTTGATCGCCATTTCAGTATTTTATATTTGTGGCTCATATTTAAAATAATAAAATCGTTGTAAGAAACTTAATATGCAACTAATTCCTGTTTTTGAGTACGTGAAAACATTTCTTTTGAAAAAGAAAAGTTTGTTTTAAAATTCTTTTCCTTTTCTAAATTTTGTATACTTGACAACACAGTGAAGAAAAACAGCACTGAATTTGTTTTAAATCAATGTCTTCTTTCAATCAACGACATTATAAAGTCATTTCCTTAGCGACTGTTTCAAGGACAGAATTTCTTGAAATATCACACTGGTATTAGAATGAACAAAAGAAGGAAACTTGAAACGTCATATTAACTTGCATTGGAGACTGTATTTCTAGAACGGAAGTGGGAAAATTTGCTGCTTCAAATATTAATCAACTAAGGTTAAAATGTATTTAGTTTTATATTACAGCCGTATAAATTAGAATTTCGTTACATGCAAGTTACAAATACTGATTTTCTACGGGCAAATTTTTCTGGACCCCTTAGGATCTTGTCACGGATCACCAGGGATCCGCGAACCAAAGTTTGAGAATTCCTGCATAAATTAGTCGTCGAATTTAAAAATACTGTATTTTCGAAAGTACTACACATACAATAATAATTGATACATGAAAATAAGCGTAAACGCACAAGTCTTAAATGACGCACCAGATGGAAGCAAGATTTCAACAAGTGGCACCACCTATTTGCACGCGTGCTGCCGAATCGCTGATTGGGCGTATCGGTACGAATGACATGCTCTGTTTGTATTGGCCCGCAGGCCTCTTGATATGACGCCGTGTAACTTCTTCCTTTGGGGGTACATTAAGGAGAATATTTACGTCCTATCACAGCCAACAACACTGGTGGGAATAAACCAATGCTGCTGTTATGGTTATTGACAGTAGAATACTACAAAATTATTGTATGAACTTTACTACTGCTGGAACGTGTGGCGTGTAACCCAAAGGGGCACACATATGACATTTGTAGTTAATGAGGAGACAGTAGCCGACTCAGGACCTGGTTTCGGGAGTGGTGATTCGGTGGAAACTATCCCAGTAGCACAGAAACGTTGAAAAGCAGTGGATTCAACGTTAGTCACGCTACTTAATTTTAACGTTGTATATATACCTAATGTCTGCCTGTTTAACTGGTACTTTGACGTTTAGAATCTATGCAGTCTTCAACGGCAAGAAGTGGACGATGGACAACTTTTCTTTAACATTGGATTTGACCACCTGCTCAATGGCGTAAAACCAGGTTTTGCATTTGACCAAAACAGAGCACTGAGTTTGTTAATTTTTCACTTGTCTGCAGTGGGGTTCGTAGCTGGGACTTTTCATGTTCTTCGTTTGTATCTTGTCAGCCTAACCACTCAACCACGGAGCCATCTACCTAGTAACTACTATTTTAGTATTCATTGTATGTTACGGAGACTTTCTCTGAAGGGAATTCATATGTATAGGCTAGGATACCATATTTTCTTCCCCTCTTGATTGCAGAGAGAATCGGGATAATTCAACTTGTTCCTTGTTGCGATTCCAATTTGGATACATGAAAAATTACTCAATTCTTAATACATGTTAAATCTACTCCTTGAATTTAAAGTTTATAAATAAGCGTGTAAGTCAATCAGAAAATTCCTAATATGATTCTAGAGAAGAGTAACAAGAAAAAGAGTACAGTGCAGGGATTTAGCGAAAACGCAGAGAATTCAAAATATAAAGTTCTAACTTTGAATCCCACTGCAGATCAGTAGAGAATTTTCAAATAAAATTGATATATCAACGTGAAAGAAATATATGAAAAAAGCAACTGTGGTGGATAATTCTCCGTCTTGAAGTAAAGTATATTGGATAAAACATGTGTGTATATATTTAATCTGAATAACTTACTCCTGCAATCATGTAGTGATATTATATGAATATGTCACAAATGACCAGAATATAAATGAATTACATACGCTGCATGCTTCTAAATCTTTCAAGAAAGTGATGTAGGCTACTTATCACTTTCAATATCATATCAAAACGGAATTACGCTTGAAGTGAGGGGAATATTTAATCTTATGACTGTAGAAAAAGGAAAATATAAACAGACAGAGAAAGGGAGCATTAAATCAAGCGTAGTAAAAAAAGAAATGTACTGTTTTCTTTAATATATATAGAGAAACATGGTCTCGTTAAGAATTCAACCTGGTACCTTCCGACCAGCAATCGAATGCTTTATCCAGACATGGATTTATAAATGGGAACAGTTTACCCTGGCCAAGAACGCGCTAAATTTTGAGGGGGGAATTATTAACTAACTAATAATGGAACATTAACGCTACTTGGAGTGGTAGTCACAGTGACTGGATTATTGAACACTAAATGAGCAACAACAGAGTGAGACGAAACAGCGCTGGCGAGAACAGAGCGACTGACAAAATACCGTTGCTCCTAGCACTGTGCCACAAACACGCCGCCGTCAAAACAGCGCCCGCATGAAAAGAGTGCTAAACGCAGCAGCTTATCTCAAATAAGTGCCGTGTGAATACAGAATTGAACTATGCAATTAAAATATTAATTATTTTTTATATAGGAGTTATATATTTAATATGTGAAATGTATAAGGAGAAATTTCATCTCCCCTATTTTTGTGTGAGGAAGTATCGAAATGCAAAAAATATAACTAAGGTTCTAGTCATGGAAGTGTTGAATAAGAGTGGTGGAGCGAAAAGTATATTGAAGGCAAATTTGCATTCATTCGCATTCAGCTTGACCACATGGTATGAGTGATGGTCATCGCGTCTAATGGTTATCTAATCTGACTTTTTCTAACTTGTCTTCACTTGCTCTCGATCACTTAACATACTATCCGTAATTTTTGTAGCAAAATTAATGCAATTAATACAAAAAGAAACGCCATAAGCAGTCCTCGGCATACCGCCATATTTACCTGTGATGAACAACTCTAGTGGATATGTAACGAAATAATAATGGCACATGGCGTGTGGTAGCACTTGTTCGACTACTGGCTGTCGTTGTGTATGTATAGAAGTGTATGTGATAATTATTTGCAGGGAATTTAATAGTATAGACTCAACAGACAGCTCGAGCTGGGGTAGATAAAGTAAAATGTACCCAAAGTTTACAAAATTTGGTTCAGCAGGATCCATTAGAATAACATTAGATCTTGTTCACAGTCACCAAGAAAAACAATTATCGAAGAGAATTAAGGAATTTCGAGTTTCTTCGGCACAGACTGTAACCATTATCATCCATCACGCCTCATTGAACAGATAAAGAAAATGGCTTACCATTGATTAGCCGGAAAACGGAATGAATGATGTTAATAGGACAATTAAATTCTGAACAGCTGGTTACTCAAACACCCTTCTAGAACGAGAGTTTAGGAGAATATTTGAAGTTTTTGCACATCGTGAATAGAATGAATTTCTCTAAAGTTGCAGCTAACTGCTTTAAAAACTCAATTACTGTACCGAAATCTTGCAATATGATGTATACAGTTGCCCACTTTGAACTATTTTGCATAGAATAAACTTTCCTTAACTAAAGAAAGCTGAGAAAATGTTCCCAATAGATGACTCAATTCCTTTCTTTCAGTGTTTAAGTATTCTGACTGAAAAGATTACTATATTAAAAATCACTAAAGCAATAAAATGTAATATAATTTTGTTTTGTAGAATATTTGGCACGGCAACAAAGTAAGTACATAAAGAGTTCTCACTTCTATTGTTAACACAAGTTCTCTTTTGGTACCTCTGTCCATTGATAGTTGTCATGAGATATGCATGAATTAGAAATTATTAATGTGGAACTGTGTCATGTCTTTTCATATGTTGCCTGCATGTCATTATCAATTACAAAGATAATTTTCGAAATGTTTGAAGAAAGTCATTTATCCTGAATATCACGATCAGAGTATGATAAAAGGCATTATTGAAAATAATGATAGGTATTATTTTTCTTGTTGCCGGCAGATATATACTGAAAGGTTGTGGGCAAGATTAACGGATCAGGAGTTATCATTGCCTTTCATAAGATAGAATAGATGTAATAAATATAATACCTTTAGCTTTAGTGCATGGATTATGCCATTGATAACGTACAAAAATAGACATGGTCACCGTCTTTGATAGTTGGATGTTCGTTCTTAGTATAACACCCTTCGATCTTGTATTGCGTACCACCCTTCCCTGCTAATTTCCTTTGTAAATGTGTACTACCGCCAGACTTCATTAACAGGCCACCGATTTGGATGAATGAACTACGTATCGCTAGAGGAGTTTCGCCGAGACCTTACACACTAAACCTCAAACACCTTCGCAGTCTTAGAAGTTCTTGAGTTGAAAGTTGTTGATTGACCCCATTCCCTTATCTCGGGAACAGCTCATGCTACCTGAATGATCTATCGGGCTTTGAACTCACATTCAGGAGATCATCACAACGATTCTTCAACCACCATCGTAACGCAAGTGATTCCTGAGTTGAAAATTGACAAGTTTTTCCATTACTTACTATGGGAAAATAGAATCTACTTGTCTTGCAACCTGCCCATCCAATCTGCATTATTTCTCTGGTTTTAACTCGTCTCTACGAGGCCTCTCATTCGACGTCTCAACCATCTTTGTAGCCATAGAATTTCCTGGCATTAGTAGATCTTCAGTTGAATGTTATCCACAGAAAGACGGACGGACATTGATGACATAAGTGACTTTGATCTCGTTTTGCGGAAACCTCTCAACCACAATTTTGACCTTCTTTGGAGCCCTACTATTTTGTAATTTGATGCCAATGTACAAATAGGTGACAAATGAAACGAGATACTTAACCTTTATGGGTAACCATGCAAAAATATGTATATTAGCAAACACTTCTTATTTCCTGTAAAATTAAGTATATGCCTTGAAAGGGTCGAAATTACCTTTCACTAAATCATGTACTGTACACAACTTGTAGAATAAATTGTCGAAAGATGACACTCGCTTTCGTTTTATTATCCTTTAAGTTATTGTAAACACCATAATTATTATTATACAAGAGACAGTTGGTCAGAATGCAATATTAACTTTGAACTGTAGGAAATCTCTGAAAAATATTGGATGGTAGAAACTCAAATAAATAACCCATCCAATTTGCACTGTCAACATAACTGCTGTTCAAAATGTTCTATTTGTTCATAGTTATCGTAGAACTATCGCTCTTCATATAAAGTTTATGGTGTGATTATTTTTGAAAGGGCACCACGTACTAAGCAGAGGGCCTTAATAGAAATTAGTAATTACGAACAAAATATGAGATCTATGTACGATGAGTTGATAATATTACAATTTAGAAATTACGAAGAATATAAAATCTTCGTCTTCTTAAAGTAAGTGTTCTGCATATTGTTCTTATTTTGTAACAAAACGAATATCAACGGGGTAATAAATATAGTCTCACCCTTCACCATTGTAACGAAAATAAAGAATCTGGAGCTGAAACGGATCAAGTTTAGACCCGGATCTGCAGGGCAAAGCAAAGTTTATGCTTGTCATAATTGTTGTGTATTATCAGTGTTCCATTAAGAGGTGATTGGGTCTGGGGTGTTAGCCTCAGAGCACTTAAAACCCAACTCAGAGAAGTTCCTAAGAATAGTAATAAACGGAATATTCTAGGAAATATCGAAAAACCCCGTGGTGTGGAAGAAGCTCCTCCTCCGAAAGGCTATTCTCAAAGAATGATATGTTTAAATTAGTAAATAAAATAGAAACGTTAAAAGCTTTTTAAACTCTTAAATAATCAAGTTCACTTATCTAGTATAATGATAGTGCAAGTTCGTGATTCGCTTTCAGGAAACTTTTCAGCTTAAACAGGCAGCTACGAGACGACACAAGGTACTCGGGTCACCGGGTCAATCAGTGTTGTTTTTTGGGTCAAGTCCAAGTTGTCGATTACCTGAGTGGGAGGTCGATTGTCCCAATCAGTTACTATGGGGAAATATTAACTTTGTCCTCACTCTATCTCGCTACCCTCTCATGCGATATGGACCATTTATGGGGTTATGAACTCTTCTCTCCGAGATATCTCAAACGATACTGCAACAGCCTTCGTTTCCCTAAAGGTCTTAAAAATTTAATTGAAATTCAACCACTATCGTAGACATAGTAGTTCCTAGAGATAGTGGACACTTAGTTAAATGCCATCCACGAACTGGCGGTCATAGATGATATACATGGTTTTGAACACGTTTCGTCGAGACCTTTTCAATGACACCTCATGAACCTTTGTAACCATAGCATTTCCTGAGTTGAATGTTGTCGACGGACAGACAGATGGACATAAATATAACCAGTTTTGAGCTCGTCTCGCAGAGAACTTTTCAACGACATCTCAGCAACTTTTGTAAGCACAAGTAGTTCTTAATTTAAAAGTTATTGTCAGACGGAGGTCAAACAGAGCGGTAGTATAAGGATTACCACCTTTTGTTAGTGAAGTGTAAAAGCAATGACAGATTTGACTTATTTAGGTCACTTAAGAATACCTAATAGTAATACACAGTATTAGGTTAATTAGTAAAGTGGATATAGTTACATAATACATGCTCTATGAGCATTGACTACATAGATCACGCATTAAGACGACTACAGAAAACTTTACGGCTGCCGTTAGCGTACAGGAGACACGCAGATTTGGAATGCAATTCTACATGTAGATAGAATTTACTCCTGTAGTACACAAAATAAGTTGTTTACGTGTACATGGTGTCTCAAACATCCAAACACGTAGGTAGTGCATGAGATGGGAAAGAAACTAAAATTCAAACGCGAAGAATTACATGAAATATTTTGTATGGTCTTAATAAAAAAAAATTGATTTTAAAACACATTTGAATGGCCGGGTACACACTCAAATGAAAAATGTATTCAATATTTTGTTGTTATATTTGTTTTCGTTTAGGGAATTGGGGAATAATTCTGGTCTATTTCAGTTTACAAAATTATCATCAGGTAAAGAGAAAATTTAGTATCAACCGGATTCCGGACTTCATTACTGGACGTACTCCCTAGTAGAAAAAAAATAATCAAATTTTAGGCTCCAGGATAATGTAGAAAAAGAATAGCACACCAAAGCTTAAAACATATTGTCCCAAAAATATCTCGTAAGCTTTGTGTACAAGAAGCATTCGTAATGTATTGTGATCGCCTCTCATTGTCAATCATTATTAATTTTGTATTTATTCT
>JAGDQP010012888.1:38073-49166 GCA_022664845.1 Lepisma saccharinum
TGCAAGACGAAGCCAGACGTTCACAGGACGACTTCTAGACGTTCACAGTATGTAGGACAAACATTTGGGTGAAGGATTATCATGCGTTTATGTGGGTGAGTATTCAATGTTTATTTTGCACTTCAGTTTTACGAAGAATTGCTTTTAACCCTAGCATTACCAAGGAAAGCGGGGGCTGCGAGGCCCACATTTTTATTTTTATAATTTCCAGTTCGACAAAATATCTAAAAAATAAATGTTATGGTCGGGCCTCAACCCTTTGGTGATATTACGTACTTGTTTTATTTTTAATGTTTGTCCTGTTCCAATTATTCAAATAATGTGTTCTGGGCCTCGGAGCCCTTCCCCTTCCTTGGTAGTAGTATGGGGATATTCACAGAATACTCTAATTTGAAATTTGGAATGAAATGCGGTATGAAGGTGGGTTCGTGCGTATACTATACTGTACTAAGATGCTATTGGTCTGATTGATTGCTTTTTAAATAAAAACAAGTAAAAGAAATATGTCATAGTTACTAATATAAATAAAAGTTTGTCACGTACACAACTATATAGAAACACTGTACTTAGAAACATCGTAATATAACAGAAGAAAACTATGTGATGTCTTAGACACATAAACTTCATATCAGACACTAACAAATAATTTCCGTGAGAAATAATTAAAATTTCTTGTGGGTCTCAGAGCCACCACCCGCACCCCAACCTTTCTAATTGATGCCACTTAAAAATACCTTGTTAATGTTAGGATTAAAACTCTCGTTTTTGAACTTGGGTAATAGAATATTGCGAACATTTTTGTACATATTTACCTCACAATGTATCCTAGCCTGATACATTGAATCATTATATGAACATGCTTACTCACTTACACGCCAAACGCCTTCAATATTTGACAAAAAGTTCGTCTTCGAAACTTGGTTAAGTTAATAACATGGTAACACTCGAGATGATCCACGTTCAATCCCCGCTCTCGACAGCTTCAGTTCTTTTATCAAAACAGCTCTTCAAAACAGCTCTTCCTGATAGAGTCTAACTTGCAACTTCCCCTGTTTGATAATATTGTTGGACATTAAAAGTACAGGAAAGTGATCAAAACTTGATTCATTCTAGGTACTGCAATAGGTTGTATAAAATAAAAGAAATATACTTCTTAGTGTGTGTTACTCGAAGAGTTATCGTAAGTAAATCGATTGCTCTCATCTTTTCGATTTTTTTCTTTAAGATTTCTCGTAGATTCTACCTTGATCTCCGATTAAATGGTTAACCATTGCATCATAATCTGGATAATGAATAGATTCTAAAACTCAAAGTCTGCATTGTTCGCCACGAGTCTTACCTTTTTACATAAACAATTCAGTTTTGTTTCAAAGAACGTGCCAATAATTTGCTTGTTAAAAGATTAAATAAATTGAAATAAGTAAGATTCTAATCTTAACAAAAAAATTTAGAGTGACTAACTGATATCCATTGTTCATAAATTGCAACCAAAAATAATGTTTCTGCTCTCTGTATTAGTAACATCAATAATAATTGAAGTATCTAACATCGTCTTCCTAAAAAAAACGCTTAAGAATATGTCGTAGTACGTGGCTTGTTGGACTCCAGGTAACTTCTAGTACCGATACGTATATCTTCTATTCTTTGTTAGTCGACCGGTAGTATATCTTTGCTGACAGTCGATTTAAAAAAAAATCTTTTGGGTCTTATTAGCACTTTATTTACCAACCTCAATAGATTTTCTCTGTGAAGACCCTAAATATATTTTATATTATTTTCGCATATATACGAGGGCTGATCAACAAAGACTGAGACTGATTTTTTACACATGTGTTTATTACTCAAACTCTATGTTCACATGATCTTTTTCAAAGTATTCCCCTTCTGAGTGAATGCAATTTTTATAACGTTCCTGCCATTCCTGGAACACGTGATGCAGGCCATTTTTTTAATATGTCCTTCAGAATCGCCTCACACTTCTTCACCACTGCTTCAGAGTTCTCAAAGTGAGTACCACGGAGCTTTGCTTTCAGAGATGGAAACAGAAAAAAATCACACGGAGCGAGATCGGGACTGTAAGGTGGATGTGGTACACAAGTGATGTTGAATCTAGCTAAATATTCCATGACTGGAAGTGCGACGTGATGTCGTGCGTTGTCAAGGTGAAGTCTCCAACCATTTTGATGAAGTTCAGGTCGCTTCTTCATAATGTGCTTCCTCAGTGTGGCCAGAACGGAAGTGTAGTATGCCCCTGTAACTGTAGTGTGAGGGGGAACTACATGCTGGTAAATGATTCCTCTACAATCAAAACACGTGATTACCCTAACCTTTCCTGAAGATGGAACAACTTTCGCCTTTTTTGGTGTGGGAGAACCTGGTGATTTCCACACTGTGCTGGCTTGGTTTCCCTCTGGATCGTAGTGATGTAACCAAGTTTCATCTCCAGTGATAATTAACTGAAGAAACTCTTCTCGTCTCTCAGCAAAGGAACGCAGCACCTCACGGGAAGTCTCAACTCGCACCGCCTTTTGTTCCGGAGTGAACAGTCGTGGTACCCAACGGGCACAAACACGGGACATATGGAGGTGATCGTTCATTATTGAAAAAAACACTACCATATGAAATTCGCCAAACTTTACTTAGTTTACGTAATGTTATCCTTTGATCCTCACGGACAATCACAGCAGCAGTATTGGTGTTTGTTTCTGTCACAGCAGAGGCCGAAACACCAGGTCCACCTTGCTTAACGCATGAAACTCGTCCTTCCTTGAATTCTTTGAACCACCGAAACACTGTTGCTCGAGGTAATGCACTTTCACCGTAAGCTTGCTTGAGCTTTTCGTATGTTTCAGAAGCTGTATGGTTCAAGCCAAAACAAAACTTTATTGCTCCGTACTGTTCTTCTCGTGTAAGCTCCATTGTATGCATATATACAGCACGTTGTGAGGCGAAATGGAAGCAGTGTCTAAAACACAGCGGATTACTCCCAACCTACCGATACGACAATGCTGCCACCTAGTGAGAGTATACATGAAACACAACTCTTTCAACTATCAAACGTGCCAGCATTCGGCAACAAAGGAAACTGCGGTACAACAATCACTCAGTTTTTGTTGATCAGCCCTTGTACTTTAGATACTCCCCCGGATGCCGTAATGACCTGATCTAATCTAACCGAACTTAACATTGAGAGAAATTGAAAATTTGAACTAATTTACCTTGAGTTAAGTCTGAAACTATTAGAATGTAACATAAAACATATATTGTTACTGATCCAGAAGAGTATCTAAAGGCCCACAATTTCTTCACCATGCAACTGGTAGTATTTCTTCCTATACTTATAACTAGATCCAGCAGCTTCATGTACCAAGATTTTTTAAGATAGTCAAATAAATAGGCGCTAGAAACTAGAAATAGGGCGTTGGCAATCTCAAAAGTATGAATTAAAAGTTACAAACATAGGGTGCAAAATACAAAAAAAAAAAAATAATAATAATAATAATTTCGGAAGAAAAACATTTCTTTTAAGGTTCAATCCCAGTGGGTTTTCCCTCCTTTTTCGTTTTAATTCAATTATTCAAATTTCAGTACAAGAAAACAGAAATTAATTTTCACGGACCAAAGTTCGTTTTCTCCTTCAATAATGAGTACAATTAGTATTTATTAAATGCTAGTAGTAACTGCAGGATTGTTTGCAGACACTTTTGGGACATTATTCTGTCTCAAAAGTGTCTGCACACAATCCTGAGTTTACTATCAATATATTATTGAAGGACAAAACGATCTTCGGTCTGTGAAAGTTAATTTCTGTTTTCGTCTCCTGAAATTTGAATCATTGACGTAAAACGAAAAAGGCGGGAAAACCCACTTGGATTGAGCCTTAAATAAAACTTGCGTTTGTGATCACCTATTGTCATGTAAAGTTTTAGCCTCTCAGAGAGAACTTTTCTGAGAGAAAAGAAAGGAGGAGGTAGCGATCAGGACGTTTGTCAAGTGTAACATGACAGCATTTGACCCGTTTATAACCGTGGAACATTCTGAATAACGTCAACCAAGATGAGTGGCTACAGGACTCGAACATGAGTCTTTTGTCAGCGTCTATCCGAAATCCGTGATTGATTATTTGACTAATGATAGAGAAATATTGCTTCGAATCCCGATTTAATAAATATAAATCATATCTTAACACACACTACCGTGATCGATCCTACGACCCCTAGCACCAGAGATTAGTGCTATACCAATTGAGCCTCCGCGGTCCTCCTTTTACTTTGTATTACAAAGAAAACTTCTAAATGAACACCTTCCTTTCTCAGCTAACAACAAGTAACAAGAAAGGAAGACCGGTATGATTAGGAAATGTAGAGCAAGGAGCAAGAGCAAGCAGTGATTCCGCCAGACCCCCCTGTGGGTGTGTCACTCCTCTAAATCCTCGAGAACTCCCCCCAACTTTAACGTTTTTTTTTTGTGGTCAATCCGACCAATTTGGACTTCACACCCCTTAAACTGCAAATCCTGGCGGAAACCCTGAGAGCAAGATTACCTTACAACGGGCCTAGGCTAGTTATATCAATGAAGAAACGAGACATGTGTGACCTTGTATCTGACATTCCACCTGTCCATCACCCTTATTTCAGAAATCTTCAGACATTCACTCATGAAACCGTTAATGACGTTAGAACTCTGACTAACAAAGAGAATGACACGAGTGAGTGAACACCTGATAGAACTTCATGAACAACAATATTTTACTAGTTTTGTGTTAAATAGAGAATAAAACATTTGAAAACATATAAGCGTTGTTTTTCATATCTTTACGATTGTCTTAGACCTTGGAAGGCGAAGAGGTGTAAGGCTATTCAACCCCTCAAAACTACCCGTACAATATGTTTTTAGTCATATACCAGAAGTTAAATATACATATTATAGTGCAATTCGGACACAACAAATACCGATCCTTTTATGGTGGATTTTACTAAAACCTTTTTTTTAATTGATTTGAAGTTGGCTTACACCACTTTTCCTTTCTTCGACTCATTTGTTTACATTGTTCAAGAGCCATTTTTTCTAACAGTTTGTCCTTACTTCTATAACTTTCTACTTGTCTAACATCTAATGACATCAAATGTCATAAATTTAGAAAAATGACATTGACTTACATACAGTCTGCATAAAAGTGAAGGCGGTGTAGAAAATAGCAACTTCTTCGGCGACGTAAAGCTGTTGAACGTTTAAAGAATTCACTGTTTCTATAACACTTTAACTTCAACAATATATTACATTTTTTTTTACAATTGTTAAAAGTTTTATGAATATAATATTTTGTGATTACAATAATTATTATTAAGATTAAAAAAATTGCAATATTGTTCAAGTTCTCTTCATTACTCATGAAATCCACAATGTACGTAGTGTTTCAAGGACAAGTGAAAACAACGGCCGATATTTCTTAACCTGCGTTGTTGACGGATAACGTGAAGGATTCGAACCATCAGAGGTCGGATTACCACAGGTCTACGGTACTCCTAATTTGTACATGCATTGATCACCGAGCGTTTCCAGTTTCTTATTATTTTTCAAAATTATTTATTAATTTAGCAGAAGTGGAAACTAAATTTTATTTACATATATCGTGCTTTTGTTTCAGACCTAACATACTGTTGATTTTATGTAGAGGACCTGACCTAATAATTATTCATACCTTTTTAAGAAAATATAATAACAATGCAATTCCTATTTACCATAGTAAATATGAGGTCGGTCGGTAATTTGATGTATGACTCTAATAAGCCATCCTTAGCGACTGCTATATAACATGTCTGACTGCAAATATATTCACGGTTTTAACTATTGTCGATCCACAGTTTGGACTATACTGTTGCAGTTAATGGGCAACAGCTGCCGTTTTACTTATCGTACTTTCCCCTGATTCAAACGAAATTTCTTTGCTGTTATTCCTCTCTAATGATGCCTCGTAAACGTTTTATATTTAACATTGGTATGAAAATTAATTCCCTAATTCTTTCCTTCATTTACACATATTTAATTATCTAATGTAATTACAGTTTCATTTCTAATATAATGATAGGTAGACTGAGGAAGAGGGAGGAAAACTAACAGCGACTATAGAGTTGCCGCTCGGCTGTAGTAACCCGAAGTGAGAGAACGGCAGCAGCGAGCTCAGTTTTCTTTATTTATTTAGCGGTCAAATCGGCATCGCTGTTCCAATAGGAGCAACAATATACTCTTAAGTCTGGACGGATAATAGCTGCTCATAGATTCTAGGACAGATAGAAGAAAGATAGAGAAAAGATAGTACTTAGAAATAACGGAAAGAAACAAGGAAAAGAAATGAGCAAGAGACGAATCTCACCATCAACTCAACCCGAAAGTTAGCTGTATACCCAAACATAACGAACTATATCTAACCAGATGTAACAATTACTTGTCCATTCTCATCAACAAACGAAATTTTGAATTCAAAAGAAAATAGGGTCCAAAGCGTTTTTGAGAAAGTACGATACAACGAAGGAATTGGAACATTTTTCGTCGCTGTGAGGTCATATTAACAACAAATCACAAATAGAAAATTCGGTTAGTTTGTTATTCGAATTTAATATTATGGTTTATGCATTATCTTAATTCCCTGCAGTATCAAGTGATAATAACCAGAGTTAGGGTTTTTAGGGGCAACTTGCATAGAGAAAAAGGAAGGCATAAAGGTGCTAAAATACCAGAAAAAGGGACAAAATGGGGCCAAAAGTTTAGTCTGGTATAGTTATTTAAAATTACGGAATCAGTTATTAGTGTAAATTATAGGTACAAAGATAGCTTTATACATTAGGTTAGATATCAGTACCAGAGGAAGGGTAAAAATTAAGTTGTAACTTATAATGTTAAAGCATCTCTTATTTTTTTTTAACGTAAGTTTATTTCAATCTGGAGATAAGACGTTGAATTCATTTATTTAGTTTCGGCATCTCAGGCTCAAGTCAATTTAATGTGGTGGAAAAGGTGGAAGGTAGTCGACCAGGTATTTGGTTGGTATGGCTGAAGAAAATGCTGGTAAAACCTCAGTCAGGATGTGCGACCATTGGTCTTGTTTCCAGGACTTTCAGATTACTAAGATAGCTTATGGAGTGGAATACCTAAAATCTGAACACGCATTGATGTTAAATTCCTCTTAAATTTAGATCCTCTAAGAACATTGGACAAAGGTATTTCGTAATAGAAGCTGTCGAAATTGTATGAAGTGTCTTGTTCTTCTGATCCTTCAAACTGGAAATATGTTATTGTATGCGGTCTTGCTGGTTTGTGGTCTTGCATTTCATTTAACGCGATACCTTGAATCTCAAAGAGTTTGAATTGAATTGAATTTAGTTTTCTAAGGCCTTTAGGCAACTTTGGCTCAGGCTGGATGGATGATGATGGGATGAATTGATGAAATTAACGAAGTGAGAGGAAATGAGAGAACCCCAAGAAAATTAACGCACACGGTGATTGTCCACCACAAAGCTTACATGGCATGACCAGGGATCGAACCGACTACCCCTAGCGCTAGATGTGATCGAGTCGCAAATAGTGCATAGCTCACCTTTGACGCTAGGAGTCTGTAATATACAGTACCATCTGTTTCGATGAAATCCGGCTTGAATTCCTGAGTCAGGCGAAAAAATTGGGATTGCGAAATCTTACACTAAACGTTTTAAGCAACAAATGTAAATTAACTAACAGGAGACAACTGATTCTAGTGAAATTGCTTGTAAAGATAGAGAATACAATAAACATACATTACTAGACTCCCCACACAATATCTATACACTCAGCTCACGCCTTGGCTCGGCTCATAAAATTCGTTAAATTCGCTACAACCAATTGTAGTTTTACAGATCAAGTATTCAACTTCACTACAGGTATGCTTTGCATTCAATCCCGTGTTCACTATCATCATACGTAATACAAATTGCTATTGAAATGCAAAAACGTATATTTAGTGGTAAAATGTGCTGTAGATAATATTAAAAAAACGTAGTAAATAGGGAGGAAAGGGGATTATGGGCAGAGTGGAGCGAAAAGGGGATAGAGGTCCCAAAAAGGGAGTAAAGGTGCTGGAAAATTGCATCCATTTTCAACTTGAGGCAACATTTCACAGATAGGTTTCTTTCAAAGTCCTTTAATTTGTCCTATGAGGAAAAGGTGCGCACCGAAAAATCATTACTCTGATAATAACAATCGGTCTAAAATTGAGTAAAAGAATGGAATTATACAAATATAACACATTAGGTTCTTTAAATTCTACCAAACGTTTTCAATTCTGTTATCTAAGACAATATAACAACACTCTTTTAACTTTGGCAAATGAATCACAAGAATGAGAGGAACAACAATTTGAAACACTAACTTAACAACGACAGTTTTCTTGCAAGAATGTTATTCTAAGAACATGTCTCCCCAATTTAAATTTGTGATGGATTTAGTTTAGATCAAAAGTTACAATAAGGACCTTCATGTACGTCCACCTCCATCTTGTGAGTAAGAGGATAAAACAAATCTATTGCTTGTGTGGTTCTACGGTCTTATGCTCTACTTCCTCCTTCAATATACCGATACTATTTTCGAGAGGATCTAAGTCAAATAACAATAATAAATATTGTTATCATGATTGGCCGCTTGTTTAATATCGTAATCAGAAATAGGACAGGATAATTCTTTACCAATTTAGTACGCCCTAAATAATGGACACTCCTTTTCGGCACAATCAAAAGGTATATATTTCTCCCTGGACATAGAATACACTCAATAACTGAAATTATTTCTCAAATGTCTTCAAAGAAATAATTATCAACATTTATACTCGGAATACTAAATTCTATGAATATTTAGGAAAATGAAAATTCTCAGCAATATCCTGACTTACATTATCTACCACTGCTCACACTTCCTTACCAGGAACTAACATACTGGAATTTATCCTAAAATTTCCACGATTATTAGTTTAAATTTGATTACAGCAATTTTAAGGTCTTGTTTCAACCTTCCAATTCTATAAAGATCTTATTTTTGTCTGAAGACATTTGTTCATGTAAAATCATATTGTGAACTCATTCACCTGATAACGTTTTCATATCGCATACGATCGTAGATAGTTACGGGGAAGTTTCAATTTTATGCACTAGATGGGAATAACGCTGAGTGCAATAAGGATGACCTTTGCATTGAATTATTGCTTGATCTTTCCTCAAGCTGTAATTACGAGAAAAAAATATGTTAAACACTCGGTGTCTCAACAGTAAGAAATAAAGTGGCTTCACTCCTTTATAAACTGCATACCAAGGAAACATCTACGGTTTTAAAAGGACAGACCCGTTCAGTTCGGCGCTACCGTTTCGACACTGTAATGTTTCTCGCCGTAATGTTTCGTCGCACCAGAGTTTTACCAAAGAATCATACTAGGGAAAGTATTGGAATTAAACAAGTATATAAAACAGAAGTGACAGAAGAACAGATCCAGGGGTTGTGTTTATGGAAGAGATGTAATGAGATGTTTATATTTTAGCAAGCACTTAAAAAACATATATATTTTTTCAATGATTATAATTGTGAAGTGTTTCTTTCTGACGGAAAATGTATTTATTTATTTATTTACAACATAAACAGGTTGAGCTCTAGCAGGGACGTAACTAGTGGGGAGCAGACGGGGCATATGCCCCGTGCGCAAAATTCAGGGGGCGCTAAACTGAGCAAGTATTTTTTACTATAAATATTCAGCTCAAAAACCAAAATCAATATAAAAGAAGCTAAATACAAAATGTGTGAAGTGTTGTGTGAAGTGAATGCGTTAGCGTAGGACGCACAGAAATATTTCCTATACAGAAATTGTGTGTGCTAATTCAATTGCCTGAGCCTTAAGTCCACAACAAGGCTAAGCAAATTGAATGACTATCACCTGCCGTCTCCGTGACGTTGAAATACTTGTTTCGCAAGGTTTGATCTAAATCCAGCTCTCATGGTTGGGTTTTCCTCCTCCCCTTTTTAGACTTAAGAAATAAAAGAGTAATAATTTCCAATTTTTTTTTTACCTCGTTAGGTACGTTGATAATTTCCGTTTTCCCTCACTTGGCGCCGAACTGGTCTGGTGCCGAAACGTAGACGGCGGACCCTTAAGAGGATACGCTTATCATAAGTCTGTACCATGCAAACTTAAGTAAGGATAGCTATTAAAATTAAATTTAGTAAATCGATTAAATTTATATTTTCTCTACGGACGAGTAACACTTCGCTCCTTTGAATCCAAATTGACGGAATGCGACACATATCCTGAAAGAGCCTGTCCTAATTAAGATGCATATGGATTGCCAGTGTCAGCCAGCAATGGGTTCGGGAGTTATGGGCCTCTAAATTTAACATAGAAATCCATATGAAATACCACGTCTAGGCATTTTCTTGACGTTTCGTTCTGCTAACCTTATATAATATACTACATAGAAATTGTACAATCTATAAATCACGAGAGGCAAGTGGAAGATAGTATTCAAACAGACAGCAAGACTGAATTTGGTTTAAATCAAAGGATTGTTATTGAATGCACGTTGGAAGTCTATTTACAGAGAATAATCTATGTGCAGATCGAGAAACAAAGCATGAGAAGCACAGAAAGTTTGCTCACAGTATGCACACTTGTAACGAGGTGGGACAGATGGCTAAACGGAAGATATTTTCTGTTTGCATATTTTTGTTAAATAGTGGTCCAGAACCTAGCCATTGTATGTTTACGTTCTTCTTAAAGGATTGAAATTTCACGTAATCTACTTTCAAGTAGATCTAATTTCACGTAATAAAAACATAAAGATACAGATTTTTATTCGTTGATTTAAAAGGTACGCCATGTGTCCTCTCTTTACCCTATACTTTTACAAGCCTTTAATTTAATTTTTTTTCAGCTTCTAATTATGTACAATCGTGAACAGACTATGAAGATACATTTGCAATTAAAACATTTGTCTTTTCACAATTAGATTCTCTGTGGAATGGACATGTACTTTTCTGCGTCTGAAAGTTAATTCTATACCTAATGAGTAAAAACGATGCATAAT
>JAGDQP010012889.1:0-32084 GCA_022664845.1 Lepisma saccharinum
TTGGATCCAAGATGGCGTCTTTGAACTCATTAGGTAACATTTTCGTATAAACATATACTTTGATATCGTACCGATCTCAATAGGTAGATTTTTCTTCGAAATCTACCTAAAAAGGCAGCAATTGATTTTGCAACGCGCTATCTGTGATGTAGATTCAAGCTTTGTGGACGAATTTCAGCAGTTTGTGTCATTCATTAAAGAGAATTCAACTGAAACCCAAACATCCATCGCATCTGCAAGACTAAACATGATTTGTGTGAACAATTTGATAATAGTGTTTCCCAACGTTTCCATTGTTTACCGCTTATATTTGTCATCATTCGTTGGAAACTGTGAGGGTGAAAACATCGTTCTCCAAACTTAAATGGATCAAAAGTGCTGCACGCTCTACGCTTAAAGCAAGACAATTTAGAAGCGTTGGCAGTTTTGTCCATCCGAGAGTAACGGACACTCACATTTAAACTCACATAAAATGCGATCAAAGATTTTGCTTCAATTAAATGTAAGAAAATATGTTTGTAATATAGAACCGTGGGTTGTCAAAATATCGTTCATATAGAATATTGAAATCTATTACACGAGCTTCAAATATTATTATTCCCGTTTATTTTAAAAGCAGGAATTTATTTAGACCCATAACTTATAATTTATAAAACAGAGAAGCTCGAGGGCATCACTGGTGTTAATCCGGCCTTGGGTAAGGAAAGTATGCTGGAAGGTGTCGGCCAGCGCCTAAGTTGAAGGTTCCGTCCCCAGCATTTTCCTTATGTGACTGAGGAAAAACACTGGAAAACTGTCAGTCAGGATGGTCGGCTACTGGTATTAAACCCACGACCTCCCAAATGCTAAGTCAACACACTAGCACTGAGCCACAGCCGCTTGGTATTTCTGTTTTAAACATCTTGTAATAATTCCTGCATTTAGTATTTTCTATGTAAGTATACATACATACCACCAGGGCTCGAAAAATCCCGGGCGCCAGGTCGCCATGGCGACTAGAAATACGAGTATGACACCTAACTTTTTTGACGTTAGTATTCCCAATTTTTACCTGCCAGTAGTTCTGATTTAATATGCTTGGATGATTTAAAAAAAAAAAATGAAAATAAATTGGCTATCAAGTTCAAAGTTTCCAATTTAGCTTAAATCTCAAATATATTCAATTCCGTTGAGTTGCGAGTGTTGTCCGTTTACATCGCTTGTATACCTAAATGTCCACCGGCGAGTTACGAACAACCTGTGCTCGAAGTGTGTGTGTGTGTGTGTTGGGGGGGGGGGGGCAAGCCATGCCCTTACCTGCATTTGGCGTACCCTCTACCATTTTATTAATGGCAACTCATTGCCTTTACTTTCAGTAGGTAATCGCCGCCACTACGTGCAAGCGTACCCTTACCTTTTGTAACCCACTTCGAAAACTGGAAACAACCGTGTCCTTTGTAAAACTTCTTTTATTGCCTCCAATTACTATAATCTTCGAGGGATAGTCTGTACACTAATGCAAACTTATATTTTTATATCAGCAACTATAATTTAAAGATAAAATATGGCTATAAAATATAAAGCGTGACTAAAATTTTTATGTTCCAAAAGGTAAAAATTTTTAATCAATATTAGAGCGATTCTACGAATAAGTGAAGCCCTGTAGTAGAAAGCCAAACATACAGTGAACATTTCGTAGATTAGTGCAATCAGCTCTTGGAAGGTACCCAGAGCCGCAAGTATGGGAGAGCAAAGGGTGCGCGTGCCTTCCAGGGATTCCACCATGATTTTCAGTTTGGAGGTGTAAAGTAAAAAAGTGGAGGGTGTAAGTGCAGGTTTTGCACGGTTTCTATCGTTTTCGACCGTAAATTTTTTTAGGTTGAGGTTGCGCTCGAGAATTTAGCGGTGACAACCCCCACAGGGAAGTCTGCGAGAATCACGACCCAAAACACCGGAATGGATGCGGCAAATGAAGATAAGGAAAGGGCGTTGTACATTTTTGCTCCTTCGAAGGGGCGCCACAATCGGATATTGCTCACCCTTGCAAAAATACAAGCTGCAGCGCTGGGTATACGATGTGTGTTTACTAAAAACACTTTAACAAGTCTTAGTACAAATTTATAGTGAGCTTCTCTTGTTGGATAAAAAAACCCAACTAAGATGTTACTAAATCTAATTATGAGTTAAAGAACTAGAAATGTTGGTATGCAAAATTAAAGATATATACATATTAAGCTTTTTTCTTTTATATATTGACATAAATGAAGGACCTATTTCTGTCTAGTCTTATTTATGGCCTGGCAAGTATTATAATTTAAACTCGATTGCATGATCATGTGATCATGTCAGTATGTTAGGCTCTTTTTATCTTCCTAAATGCTGTTACTACCTACAACTTGATCTTGTTTTAATGAAAATAAAACGTCAAACATTCCCCTATTAAGTAGTACATTAGAAAGTTTTGCTGGGCCCATGCTTTCAGAGATTTTGGGAAATGTATATCAAAGTGTAAGTGCTGGTTGTGAAAGTCAATGCGTGACGGCAACTTTAATATTATATAATAAATAGTATTTTAATATATACGTGTTATTTAATCGAGAAGGTGATCCTCAGTACTTCTGCTAACATGTCCAGTTTACTTTTTTTTTAACCTCTCGGAGATATACCGCAATTACAGTCGAAAAGTATATTCTGAATGTCAGTTTGTGACGCGTGGCATTGCTCGTTAATGTTTTACACAAAATTTATTGTAATTAGGACAGACGTTTGAAATACTTTATGTTCAGCATTTGACTCGAATGCACCACATGAAAACACTTTACTTTTCACCAAATATTCTGCAGTATACAGTACTTTTTGTAGTACATTGGAAGTAGCACACTCACCATAACCTGAGATCATCACTCACTACATTAATGATTCATACAAAATCTATTGTGATTAGAAGTATAGTTCCAAATATATTTTATTCAGCATTTGACTCTAAAACACCATACCAAAGCAATTTACTTTTCATCAAGTGTTCTGCAGGCTATAGTAGTTTTTATATGTGGAGCGTCACGCACTGACATAATTATGTAGTCGATTTTTATAATGCTTGCCAGAGCATGAGGACGATTATTAACAAACAAACCAATAGTTTGTCAAGATAGAAAAGAACGAAGTTTAATTTACCAGTTTTTAAATTTTAAATTCCTAAATTTTACCTGAATAATTAACTGTTAAAATGAAGTAAAATTATAGCTATTTTCATGAATTTTTAAACAACCCCAAAAAAGAAGCTAATTACGCCATTGTACTAATGACTTATTTCATTTCTTTATGAAAACATGAATCGTATACCTTCTAAGAATCGCTTGCGCTAATTAAAGTAAATCCATGATACGTTTCAATTTTTACCATCGGGTATGACATATTCGTGGAATTGCTCATAAGGAAATCTTTTCTTAATGAGTTTATCCCTTCGTATAGATTCCTAGTGCTATTTTGTCTTGTCATCTTATTTTTGGGCTATCATTTATTTGTAGTCATAGTTTTAAATTTAGTTTATCATTTGTGACAATGCCTAATGAACTATTTACTTTCCATATAATTGCAGGTTAGTATTTAAACCAGAGACAAAATGGACTACGCAATGGAAGCTCCAACAATAGCAGCTCTTGTTCTGGGTGGCTCTGGAGAGGTAGGGAAACAAATTGTCAAAGAGTTGGCTTTCAATCAGTCTTTTGGGAAGATACTTTTAATTGGTCGCAGAATCATTGATCTACCACCAGAAAACGAATACCTTCGAGTAGAACAAGAAGTTGTTGATTTCGAAAGACTGCATGACTATGCCAACTCCTTTGCTGGATTTGATATAACATTTTGCTCTCTGGGAACTACACGAAGCAAAGCTGGAGCCGAAGGCTTCGTAAGAGTTGATCACGACTACGTCTTAGATGCAGCCAAATTAGCCTTAAGTGGAGGTTGCAGGCATTTCAACCTGGTATCTTCCCAAGGAGCTAATAAGAATTCTTGGTTGCTCTATCACAAAACAAAAGGTCAAATTGAAGATGATTTGATTGCTTTGGGTTTTGCCCGTCTTTCTATCTATCGTCCAGCTCTACTAATTTGTGACAGAGAGGAAACTCGCCCGTTGGAGAAAGTGACTCAGCTCTTCTTGAAGCCATTGGATTTCAGCAGAAAACTCAGTATTACAACAAACGATGTTGCCAAAGCTATGATAAAGAACAGCTTGCTGTCGTCAGGCCAGAGAGTGGAGATCTTCGAGAACACGGACATCCTAAAATTATCGACCGAAGGTATTGCTACTCCAACTGGACTGATGCCTTAAAATGAGGTACAGTACTTTCTTCTTCAACTTGTGAGTAGCACAATAATGCACAATTTAAAGAAAAATACGTGAATGAGTGATTTGTTTCCTGTTGTGTTTTGTACTGTTCATCATAAAAATCTTACTTTTTATTGCGTTTTTGTAAAGCATTACAAAGTCATGGATGTTTGTCAAATAACGATGTTGTTTAGTCTTCCATGTGATTACTTCCTATTTGTGTGATACATTTAATAAGGCGAATAATATAATTGGAGAACATGAAAGGTTCCATGATATCCTTAAAATGAATTTTGGTTGCTAGTGGAATTTAACACATTGAGTACATTTCAAACTGAAATTTAGTTCTCCTTTGGTTAAAGGCAAAGATACTGGTAAATAACAATAACTTATGTTTAAAAGGAAAAAGTGGTTGTACAAAAACCCTATTATACTACTATACAATCAAATGCTATATCACCTTTAACTTATCAATGAGTATTATCGCAAAAGTTATCATATATACTCTTGTATACCCTTTATTCCTTTTGAGAATACCTTTATAATATACCTCTTCCATTGTAATATATTTTTGCATGCCCTACCTTAAACCTTAAAGTTAGTTAACGATCTCGTAGTTAGAAGCACTTTAGTTCTAGAAAATCGAACCATATTTAAATACTAGCATGTTACGTAATCGTAGTAAATCTATATAGGATCATATACCCATCATCATAAACAAGCACTAAAACAACTGAATGCAACAAACTACCGTAATTAGTAATTATATTTTATAAAGACTGAATAATGTGTAACTAGTAATGTCCATATTAAGTACACTACTTATAGTTTCTGAGTGAAAAATATATCAAGCATATGAAGTGTTTTGTGGAAAAAATCGTTAACAAAACTAATATGCTTATGAAAATACGTATGTACATGCACAGGGATCTGTGCTTGATACCAAACTTGTTCAAAGTTGTTTATTTTTACGTAAAATTAGGTGAAAAATCATTCTGATCCTGCATAAGCTACATTCAAGGTGGAAATATTCTCATAACAATGTATAAATTCCTTGAGGATTTCTTTGTCATTACCAAACAAAATTATATTTGTAATTTAATACGTAGTATTTTTCGAATGCTCTAGCTTTAAATTAGAAACGATATATTTCAAGGAAGGCTACTCCATTAAATGATCTTTCAGATTTTGGAAACAAGATGTTTAATATAATATGTTAGATGGAAGGGAAAGATTTCATCATTGCCGAATAAAATTGCTAAAGTGATAAATATCCGTTCTTTTAGTGGTTTGATTAGTGTTTTTCGCCATCTGCAAATTCTATAATTTTTACTCTTGACTCGCTCCATTTGTCCAGGTGGATTTCATTGCTAACTCTTTCCAAGATTCACTGGTCATTTTAATTTCATAGACCCATTTGATTATTGTAACTTCTATTTCATTTGTTTGTAAGCTCGTACTTACCTTGTTTATAATGTAGTGTTGCAGTTTTAATTTTTACATTAAAACGAATCAGAATTGCTCCAACTGGCAAATGCAGAACACTCGGATATATAATTTGAAGTTAAATGCAAAATCAATACACGTGGATCAGTAAGACTTCCATGTGGAATCTTAAAGCTTTCCAAGAAACAACTTGTTTTTGATAGATATGACATCTACTTAAATAAAATTTCAGTAATCCAAATAAGACAAGGTATTTGGACTTTTTGCTTAAATTAAAACAGTAGTTTCTCTCTGGAAAAATAAAAGAAATTGAGGTGGCGGAAAAAAATTGACGACAGAATCGCAACATTCACATACATACACCCACAAGCATGAAATAAAAATGCTAAAGTGGAAACAACCTTCTTCAAAGCAGAAAGGTAGATGATAGACAACACACTTGCAAAAGCACAAATAGCTTCACTATTGATGAATAGATTGATAAGTATGGCTTCCACGACCATTGCAAATGTAATTTATTTAATGTTCTATATCTTGGTTTAACTTGGCTCTCTCAGATGAGTAAATTATTACCTTTTTAAGCTTTTCGTTAATGTAAATTTATTATAATTTCGTATCAATAATTTTAACCACAAACAGGGATTATTCCTAAGAAATTAATATAAAAAATTATCTTCACCACTTCGTGGTCAATGTTAATGCTCTCTAACAACGTCTAAAAATAGATTTTTTAATATTTTTTTTTCGGATTGTCAACACTTTTAGCTTTGGCCCATCGGTCGAACGCTGTTATAGATCCTATCAACACGTTTCCTGTAGGCTAAAGTCATTGTTATGATATTTTGGGTGCAACTTCACAATTACAGCATAGGCAGTATGATGGTAGAATCTGTGACTGCTTCTGTTCCAGAAGGAAAATCTGGCTTCTCTTTGGAAATTCTCCCGAATCGTTGAAAACAGTGAAGGTTAGGTTAGACTAGGATGGATTGGGTTAACTTACATTAGTTCGATGAAGTCCTCTTTAACTGAGCTTAACACCTCTGGACCTTCGAAATGAGATCCAAATTACTGAACATGGTGATTTCTCGTCCGAGGGAATATTCGAAGAGCATCCGGAAAAATATCGAAAAAAGCATTACTTCCATCTTTGCTTTTGTGGACTTCAGCACATTTGCTTTGGCTGTATACTCACCCGAAACCGTGAAGATTACGATAAGTCAGATATAGTTAGGTTAGCTCAAGCTTAACTTACTTTAGAAAGTCTAGGTTTAATGGTGAATGCGCTCGAATCGAATTAAAGTCACTGTTCAAGTGATCCTCATACGAGTGAGTATCTAAGTAAAAGTCCATCGTGTGTCTTAGCAGAATATTATTGCCACAATCATGATGTTTTAAAGAAATATTTATTTTCTAATCGTGACGAAAGCTAATGTAACCGAACCTAAATTTACTTGTGTTTGAAAATCAATGTACCATTATAATACATATAATGGAGGAAACATTGGATAAAGAACTAAATTCTTCCATGTTTTGCCAGAATGTGACCAGTAATTAGTGGGAAATAATAATAACGAAATAGACTAACCAAATCTTACATTAACATTCCAATAGTTGAGTGTATTTACGTACTGTAAAAATGCACATAGATATTTCTTCGATAACTGTATCACGAAGACACTAATTTCTAACAGCAGAAACGACTGATTATTGGGTTGAAGGACTCTTATGTAAGCACATGTATAATGGCGCAGAATCCATTGGACTAAAGTCACGTCAGATCCGGCAGATCGCCATGGTAAACCCCCCATGTTACAGTCTAAACAAACGGGTGTTTAGCAGTAGGTTTATAGTGTTCGATATTCAACAACTCGTTATGGGTTTTTGCTTTGCGCCAGATTGTCATTATTACAATGAAAGAGACGATTCTTACAAAAGTGACGAGAGACGATTCTGATTATTACAAAAGTGTTGCATTTCTAAAGGACTAAAACTAGAAAAGGAAGTGGAATGCGCCAATTACATAAGTAAACAAATTTCTCGCAATGCCATTGAACGAAATTTTGAATACGATGATATAATTATGAGGATAATTTATCCTCGATTGCTGAGTTCTTGATTTAGAAAAGTGATAATTATATTTCAGAAGTTTAAACTGAAGCTGCTAATTCGGTTATAGTTAAGGAAACACACTCAAGAAGATAAACACGAGTGCTAAAACGAAACCCTTGTATCTATGTACAGCTGCACAAATTGATATTGGAGGTAAAGTATACAAGGTATAGCATAAACGATGATTCGAAAGTTAATAGTATCTTTGTATGTCTTTCGTAAAAACATAAATTATCGGAATAAAAATTAGCTACTCACCTCAACTTATTATATTTACTGTTCATATGTCCTTTCTTGCACTTTCCCTCGTATGTACATCAAATGTGTGTCATATATAAGCAAACATACATGTTTGGACTCCACAGGATTTTCTACTCTTTCAATCAATTTCCGGTTATCACCGAGAAAATCAACAGTTCGAAAAATATTAACAGCCATTGCTTCCACAACTTATTTTCTACCTTTCTACTATCAAACTTACTGCTTGTTTAGACTTGGCTTTAACCCTTGCTTATGGTAACCAACCGGATGTGGCGTCAAGACTTTAGTTCTCCATTGAGCATCACTTAGTATACGTCGGGAGTTCCATTTGGAGCCAGAAATGGAGCAGTCACACGGGTGGTGTCAGGTTAAACGTGATGTGCGTCGCGTATAATAAAATAATATAACCTGTCTTTTTCTAGCCCATCCTCGTTCGCTATCGCTGACTCGATATACTGTCCTTGATTTTTGTAGCAAAACATCAATGGTGATATGGAAATAAATATGTCACTATAACGTAGGATTACCGTGATTCCGATTCACGAACCTGTGACGCTTCATTCAGAAAAATTACGCCCAACGTAAGCTAAAATAATACCTATAAAATTACTCCGATATATAAATTTATATACGTATAATATAGAGCTGATAGACATACTATTAAATATAAGGTATGTCAAACAAGACTAGCGTCTAGGGAAAGTGCACTGGAAACTACCAAGGCACTGTGACATCCAGTGACGTGTTGGTCCTTCTGACATAAATAATCTTTCCAAATCGTTGCTCGCCAGCTCCTTCAGGAAACCAGTCTGTAGAATACCGGTTTGTTGCCCGTTCAAGTTATCTTTTCTTCTTTCTCTTACAGACCATTTCTATATGCTCATATTGATTATCAGTAAAGACTCTCTTGTACATCTTTCGACATGTTCAACATCTTAATGTACAGTGTTCGCCAACTTCATTTACTTCTTTTATCGTATAAAACATCTTTTGCACTTCTACGTACATGTTATGCCAATCTAGCGCTAGCGAGAGAATGTGGGTTAGATAAAGTCAAGTAAGATTAATATTTTGTTACTGTGCACAAAAATCGGACTCAGCAGTCAAATGGTTTTCTTTCACCTAGTTTCGGCAGGTGACCATATTGTTTCCAGTGTACTTTCTCTTACGCACGTATAATCACCTGTGATTTGTTGTTTCTGAAAATCATCGAAATGTCACTCGTGTTTGTCTTGGTTCTTATTCGTTGAAGTTATTTCACAACCTAATACAATCTGCTTCTGATACGTTAACTTACTTACGTACGTTATTCTAATTTTTACGTATTAGCCTTTGAACCTAAAAGTTATACTGTGTGAAACAGTGAGATGGAAGTATCAGAAACGCACTACTTAAGACGTGAAGAATAATATAAGAAATTATCAGCCTAGAAAAGCACAACATTTTCAGGAAACAAAACAGTAGCAACATTATCTTGCTATAGATTTTATCAAATTTTACTACATCTCACGTATATTCTTTATTAACACAACACTTTAAAAAGTTATGAGAATTAATATTATTTTTATTTTATTTTAGTTTGAACATTCCATTGTGTGCATCTACAAAATAATAATGTTATACTTAAAATAATACAATTCTCCCTCGGTTATAGTTCTTTATTATTATTATTATTATTTAAAATTCCTAATAAGGTGTGATAATCTCTTGTATTCATTTTGATATCGTAATGCGATTTTATTCACTCATACCTTCATCTTCATGCATTTTGATATTCCTATTCCTAATATATTACAAATATTTTTATTATATTACTATTTATAATAATATTCCTACTCTATTAATTATTCTTAATGTAATACTCCCTTAACTATTACGTGTTTTACTTGGACCACATGCATATAAATTCAAGCTTCAGGCATTGTAGTAAAGTATGTTTCGTATAGTTTTTACTTGATCTCATTAAATTTGTAACTTCTTTATGAATGATGCACAAAATATTTACGAATTGATCTTGTAAAAATAACACACAGCATTAACTTTCATGTAGAATTGTTAAAATGTTTAGCGATCTCATTACATGTATGTATACGGTTATTTCTAACGTCAGTTTCAGGTTATAACTATTAAAATATGTTACCCAGTACTGCAATTAATAATTGTGTACTGTTGTTTGCTTCAATAAAAGTATGTAGTTTATTGGACATGTGGTGGCCCGGGAAAGAATGAAGAATTTCTGTTATATATATACTGCAAGAACTGCATAAAGATCTGAAAATTTAAAAGATTGGCAATTTCCTAATTGTTGAATTCATTTTATTACTTGATATGTCAATCTACCATGGTATTTTTTCTCATTTAGAAAATGATGTAGTTGTAATTTTTCCGAAAAAAAAAATAGCTCGGGAGATCACTTCTGTAATAAATATTGGTAATGAGACTATTGCCTTTCAATATTATACAAAATATTTAGAACTGATTGTGCTTGTTCATGGTGCGTATGGTACAATAGTATTGCAATATTCACACGTCAAATCATTGATTTGATAGGTTATTTTAATTATTACACACCTTTGCAAAGTTATTCCAATATTTTTAAACTATGAAAGTGATGACACTTATTGCAATAATACATTCATCACTTTTCCTATTTACGTTGAGATGATGACGCAGAATTGCAGCACTACACAAAGCAATACAATATAATCATCGTATTATTATCAATGTAGTCATCATATTAAAAATTAACTCATTATAGTAAGTCTTCATCAAAATTATACTTCTGACGATTTTAAAATTAAGACAAATTTATTGTATACTTCAATCCAAATTATCTTCAACTAACAATTTGTTGCCTAAATGCTTGACTTAAATATAATACTTTTGTTTTGTAGCACAACTTATGTTTTAATATTCCTCAATATATGTTATTTCAGACTCATAGTAAGCTAATTACGCACTGAAAGTAGCTGATTTAATAAACTTTCACATCTACTTACATGACCAAGTTAAGTTAAAGTTAAGCATATCTAGTTTCCTCGTAACAAACAATTTTAGACATTGATTCTTTTTAGTATTTTTGATTATAATACATGTAAGTTGAAAGAAAACGGAACTTGTACATCTTCACTGAGGAAAACCAGAAGAGTTCTTGGAATAAAATGTCATACTTCAATGTCTATACGATTGTATTTATTGTACACTAAAGAAGTTAATGTGATGTGTTTGTACGTCTCTACTCCATGTTTGTTTATGGCGTTATTATTATATTAAAATTTATGCAAGGAGCAAGTGTTATACATTAAAGTTTATACTATATAAATATATGAGTAGCCTATAAGTATGGGTATACTGAATGAGTTATTCCATACTATAATTATTTGGTGAAGATAATCTACAGTGAAAAGCTTAAATGATTACTGAAATACATAAAAATAGTCAAAGATTTTAGTTGTTAGTATATGTTATGTATAAAACAAATTCAATTATGAGAATAGAAAATTTTGGAGAAATTTACCCCGAGAAATGTATTTATATAACAATTTAGCTGAAATATCCATGAATTACCTGAACCTGTGATAGAAAAGTAACTATTGATGGTAAAGTGGTTATAGATAAACAGAAAATGTTCTTGTTAAAATTATAAAACATATATAATTATTGTTAGAAATAACATGTTATATTGTAAAGTTGTTGGCTATATACTTGTACTATATTATAAGATAGTAGGGGTTACTTAGAAAATGCAGTCATGTGCAGGTCATATTTGCATTATTTTATTACAAGTTTCGTTTGTTTTCTTTCCGAAAGTTCGAGAAAACACTTTATGGCAGATTATTAACATAGTTCGAAGTTCTGTACCATTTAGAAACAATAACCAAATTAGTTTCTTTGAATAGTTATTAACATCGTAAGCAAGCTTGTGAGCTTCTAAAGACGACACCAACAGTTTTTGTTAATGTGAGCTCCGAATCTCGAGCTCGTCCTCTGTTCGAACCAAATTAGTATCTTTAATTCTGAACTCAACTGTTAATTTCGATTTATGCAATGGGACAATAAATTATAATCTCTGTGATTACTATGTATGAACTGCCAAATATAAAAATTCGTGATCAAATATGTGATATGAAGTTCCATAATGTTACGTAGTTGTATATTTATGTCTGAGGATGGTAGGTAACAGTTTTGTCCTTTTTGACCTAAATATCTAATATCTTATTTAGTATTGTGATGAGAATAGATAACCTAGAAAAGCAAGCTATGCAATATTTGATGTTTACTGATCAAAGGAACGTTAACTTACTAAAGATGACACACTATCTTTGTTAAACTATATACATTTATTATTTTACCTTGTATTACTCGATTATTTTCTGATACATTTTAACAAAAAATTATATTTTGTTTTCAATACATCAGTGTTAGGCAATTTCCAAGAAAGATTTCAGAATTATTGTTTACATTTATTAGATTTGATATCTATTTAATATGATAAACGTAAAATAAATTTATATTGGCAATATGATCTTAAATTCGAGAAAATCTCATAATTGAATACTCAAGCAAGAGGATGCAAATGCAATTGAAAACTTTAAAGAAAGAAAATTCGAGTTCATCTCATATATTGCACAAAATGAATCTGATTACAATTTGTCGTATGGTTTTCGTGTAATCTCGGATGAAAAGCAAACTCGACCTTCTTTTTCATTGTGTTTTCAATGTTACTTGCATCCCCTTGCTTCTGGGCCTCTCAAATTCTCTTTTTGAAGTTTGAGTGGTTCATCCGAACCATTCTAAAACACTGGATGTTTCAGCGAGTTTTTGTTTTGACTTACAGTTTTATTCCTTAGCGTTTGTACATTCCATAGATTTGTTAAGAAATTAATAATAGTCTAAAATAAGTTTAAATAGTTTGTTTTATAATTATTGTAAAAAGAAAAAAATTCTTCTTCTGATGCAAGAGAGAAATTTGCTTCTTTCTCCGTACGGTGTGAAGATCTTGAGGCTATATGTAAATCACATTGCCAATACGTGCTTATTCATGTTATTGAAGATCTCAAACTCTGAATCAACAGAAATTTAAAATCACGAAATTATACTTCTTTTATGTAATACTATTTTATTTATAACTAGCCTTATTTTCAAATAATGATGTTAGAAGTGAAGTAAAATCTTGTATCATCTTTGAAGTGATGTTCCTGATCAATTGCTATGATAGTTTAGATAGTAATGTTACAAATCCATGTGAGAAGGTAGACGTTGGAAGTTTCGATGTTATAGATGTAGTTTTCTAAGAAGCTCGTCTTTCGTCTTCCAACTATTCCATCCAGGTATAAACGAAAACATATTGTTAATAAAAAAATACCTTATCAATTAAATTACACAATGACGACAATCGAATTAAATATTGTTGCCTATCACCCTTCACAATATAAATTTATTTCGTGTATTACCTTGTGTAAGTAGGAATAAGTAATGATATAAAGTACGTTTTATTTTGTGAAAAGTGTTGCTCGTATTGTTGTTTCAGCATATCATCTTTTATAGATACTTTTAGAAAACATGACTGCATTCAGGACTGTAGTTTGTGTTAAACTGATGAGTACAGTAAATAAATAAAATTTGTCATTTGAATAGTTCTTGTGGAACTTTGTTATCACAATTGAACTTGTTGTAGCATACTGTATGCAAACATTTTTTTAAAAAGTAAAGTGAACTAGATGTATAAGTAGAGAAGTTGATTCTGTTCCTTCCTTCCCTTATAGCAATTTCGGTAATTGGATATTTGGAACGATTTATCACTCCAAACATTTGTTAAAGTAGTTTTTAAAAAAGAGGAAAATCCTTTACATCACGAAACACTATGCCAGGAGTACCGAATGGCCGTAGTTCAGTTGGTAGAATTTTGATTTAATAATCGGAAGGTCCTGAGAACGATCCCAATTACAGTCCAACGTAAGGTTTCTCCAGGGTTTCCCTTAGTCATACCAGGCAACCCAGTTAGCTAGGAAAACTTTCAACAAACTTGTAGCAGACTTGCAGCAAGTTTAATGCAAATCTCCAAGTTTCCGCAATTCGAACTTGCAGCGAACCTGCTTGTAAGTTTGCACAGCAAGCCATCTTCAAGAGTTTCCCTTGCGCTGCAAATCTGCTCCAAGTGTGTGTCAGTTGGCATTACGCTTGCTGCAAGTGTTTTACCTGAGTGGCAATTCTTCTACAAGTTACAGTACGCAGTGGTGACGTACATACAAACTTAGGCTAGATACAGCGTAACTTATTTTTCCGGATAAATATTTCACGGTTTTTACATATAGGATATTTACCACAAAATTACGTTATCCTCAATACAGTCACATCCACCAAACGAATAACACAAAACTGGCGCCGTCGCGGTGGCGTTACTATCAACGGATTTGATACTTGTTCCACCTGGTGTTAAAAAGTAGAACGAAGACACTTGCTTTCCAGACTTGTATTGTATCTAGTTATCGCTGAACTTGATATAAAAACCAGTAGATCATGTATATATACTGCAAATTTGCTGTGGGCCTGCGATGCAAGGAAAATCTAGCAAGTGAAAACCAAGTTTACGTCATGTGCAGGTTACTTTCTTGAAAAACCTGCTGCAGGTGTGCAATGCAAGGAAAGTCGAGCAAGTCAAAATCAAGTATAGAGAAGACTTGCAGCAAATCAATTCGATTAAGCATTGTTATAATTTTGAATGTAGGGTGTACCAAAAATGTATACACGTGCTATCAGTCCATAACTCATCAAAGCGAATAAAAAGTTAAGTGGGTCAACTCAATTGTCGCGTTGTAACAACTATGGACAAAAGTTTTTACGCATATCTATAGTTCTTTTTTCTTCTTTCAGAAAAAAAAATATGTTGCAATATCGGACATATTTGTTGAGTGACGCAAACAAACATACAGTGTTGCCACGAGACGAGATGAGACAGAGAAAATGGCTATAGAAAAACGAGACGAAACCGAGTTCTTGTAATGCAAAGTATACATCTTTCCGAGACTAAATTCTCTCTGGACAAGATATTTTCGAGACGAGACAGTATATATATCGTCTCGTCGGCAACACTACAAGCATAATTGAATGACACATTTGTGTAAAACTATTGTATTGATATGTAGCCAGACAAGGGTGATATAGTGGATTAAGGGAAGATGCCACACATTTTCGTGTAGGGTCCATTGTGGAGAAATTCATGGATCTAAATACGGGGGACACCTACTTCCACCGACCCGAAATTGAAGGAAGCACAAGCCATTAGTACCTGGCAGGTGTAATTAATTTAAAAAAAAACAACTCAACATCACGTTCTGTACAATACCAGGCCAACCAATAAGACGCAAGTAAATTCCAATTCACCAGGCAAGATTAATCGAAAACCGGCGTCAAGTTGACCCAGCTTAATTGTATTTCGTCAATCAATCCGTCTACCGTATTTACATTCATCGGAGATATTAAAAGAAAGAGAAAAACAATTAAATTGGAAGGGCGCGCTTAGTTGTTTAAAAACTTTATCGTAATTACTGAATCATTACGATCAAACGGTTGCTCAGTTACATCACCTATTCATGTACGCGCTCGCCGCGTACTTTGCGATTTGAATGAGTAGCTAATAGAAATCCGTTAGCATGTATTTCTATTAGATACTAGACCAAATCGCACGCGATGAACGCATACATGAAAAGTCAGCGTTAGGTTTTCACGGTTACATTTAATGACCTCTATCAAAAAAGATACTGGACTGACTGCAGCCATTGAAAATTTCATGAATATATGAAGTCAGGGAGCGAGAGCACACTTAATCTCGTTTGTCCACTTCCAGTCTAAACCAATACGAACCAAATTTTCGGTTCCAACTTAGTTTTTTATGCTTAAAAACGCTGTGTGGCCCATTTTTTGTTTATGTCTTAATTCTGGCAAAAATGTAAATATTATTTGCAGTATTTTCTATTCTATGCAGAGTACGATATACTCATACATGAATAACTCAGGAATTAAGACTTAAATAAAAAATCGGGCCACACAGCAATAAGAAGCGTATAAAACTGAGTTAGAACTGAAAATTTAGTCCACATTGGATTAGACTGGAAGTGGATAAACGAGTTTAAATATTTGCTCTGGCGTCTAGCTTTCAACACTAAATAGTCACTCCAGTATCGTTTATGTAGCACTCGATGTTACATTTTTAAACACTTGCAAACATTTTGTGCGGATTATGTCCTGATGAACTCACTCACTCATTTTCGCATCGAATTTCTTCGATACTATAACAGACAAAACTGATGAATTTATTGTTCTTTCTAGTTCTGCTGGTTAAAAATAACAGACTGACACTGAAATGACCAGAATGGACATTTCCGTTTTCCCCGTCCTTATATATTTTACAGTTTGTTTGTGTACATCGGATTAAATAACATATAATGTTTTTTTTTTTTAAATTTCAGCGCTACGGTTTTCCGTTACGTAGAAATATAGCATGAAATACTGAGAATTCAATCTCCTACGCCATACAATAAAAATCATCCCCTGATTGGTTTGACGTAATTAATCCGTTGTATTTCCGTAGCTATATGCTTCTCCCTATGTTACGTTCCTTATTCAGAAGTTTGAAGACAAAAAAACAAAAAAGAGAAAGAACATTTACTTCATCACTTAACGAAATAATTAATGTACAAATCTGCAGAACACACTTCAATAAGTTTAAACACCAAAACATGTTTTTAATAACAGAAATTGCTCGAAACATAGACAGGGGGCAGTCTTAACTTGCAATGTTCTTCTTATCGCTCGTTCGTGCAACTGTTGATATCTTGTAAATTTAGCTCAGTTGGTTAGTGCATGTAACTTTTAATTTTTTGTACTTTCACCTAAGGCTGTTCGAATCCTATCAATGGCCGTATTTTATTTTACTTCACGAAACGCAAGAGTAACTTCAATGTGAAAGTTTCAATTTACGTTTTTGTTTCTTACATGCTTTTATTATTATTTTATACAATGACATATTAAAACTATTCAATATATTCACGGGTTACAAGTACGTTAAATTGTTAACATATGGCAGTAACGAGCACTATTAATTCATGTGCTTTTAAGTTCTTGAAAAATCACTAGCATTCATTAAAAAAGTATACGATTGTCGGATGTAAAAACCCACATTTTTTACAGAAAAAAGAGGTAATTCTTTTTAAATACAAGAGTTCTAAAGAGCATTATTAGAAGATATCTTATGATTTAATCATGAAAATGAAAAAAAAAGGGCTGATATAAATTAGTGTTGAAGCTACCAAACTATATCAATATCTTAAAAAGTATTAAAAGTAAAAATCAATTTTAAATGAATAAAACGAACTAAATGACGTGTTAAGGCATACAGAAACGCTATTCAATACTTCTACTATTTCTTTTGATCCATTTTTGCGATCTCTTTTTTAACAATACTAACAAATCAAATACCATTTGTATGTCAATGACAAGCAGTCGGAAGACTGATTACGTCATAACATGGCGGCGCCCGATTAAGCGCAAGGCTGAGACTCTTTTGAAGCAAATCTTTATAACTCTTGATAGATTCATCACAGAAAGAAAAGAAAACGTTTTCCGTAGTCTGCTTTAATAGAAGAATTTTTTATTGCAATAAAAAAATACTACCGGAAATGTCCATTGTCAGACTGAAATGTCCGCGCTCTCGCAAGCATTTTAATATTTTCCAAGACTATCAAGTTATCTAGTTGATGTACGCTTTCTCGTGTAAAAAACTGCGTATGAGGCTCGTTTGACACGATAGCATTTATGCTACGATGAACCTTGGCAATAGCAGTAGTGCCAAAGTGTGAAAGCAAGAATGCTACAATAGGACAAGATGTTATGGTATAAATCCATAACATTTTTGCTTTTTACGCTGGTACACTGTTATCGCTTAGATTAATCGTAGCATAAATGCTGTCGTGTGAAACGGGTCTAAGAACTTGTCAAATAATTTTGAAAGTGAAATAAAATAAAGAAGCGACCAAAAATTAAGTAATTTGATTGGGTAATCGTACCAGTTATTGAGACTTTTAGACCAATGTCGTCTTGGAACTTGAAGTACAGATCTATTGCTGCTTTATTTTCTGTTCATGCACAGCCTCTGTAAAGGGTTCCATGTACAGAGTATATAATCTTTGATGCACAGTAAGAAATGTCTGTGTTAATTTAAGATTTTTCGGTGTTCCAGCGTGACTATGACTACTATTTTTTTATGTTAAATCAACACAACACACGGTGTTGATTTCGGTACTAGCAGCAATAAAAAAAGTTTGCTGCAGCGAGATTTGAATGTGGATTGCTGATTAAGGGCTCTTTATCAAGCCCGCTTACGTTGCTTGCGATTAGGGCGAGTAGCCAATTGAAACACGTGAGTAGCCATCGGACCTACCGCTCTTTCACTCTAGATTTTGCGTTTCAACACTTCCACACACGTTAGAAAGATTGCCTTTCTCCTGTAAATTTTACACTTTTGGAGTATATAAAGTAAAGTTAACCCGAAAATTTCAAGTATAAACAAGAAGTAACGCAGTCTGGTTTCGAAGGCAACGTACGCCTATATAAATATATCTCTTTGGTTTTGCAAGCTGAGAATAATACATTTTGACCGTTTTTATCAAGGGGAAACAATTCCTTGAATAGTTCTTTTATCTTTGAATGTCATTTTCTGTAGATATAAACGTGCAAGAGTGACAGATACTCAACAGATGGGAGCAAGGTAGCTTAGCTCTAATTAAAGAACAAAATTTCACAAGTTTATAAAAAAAAATATTTTACAGCCTAAAAATCTATACATTGCGGATGTGACGATAATGAAGGAAATTTAGCATCTCGTAGTTTCTTTGCTTCTAATTTAACCCTTTTCTTACGCCGATAGAAATTTTCCTTCGATAAAGAGAACAACACAATAGGTCTGTACATATTTTTGAATTCAGCAATATATTATTATTATTTGATTTAAACCAGATGCAAGCAAGCCACACAAGAAGTTAAATTTCCTTTCGTTCATTCACATCAACAGAGTGCAGTTTAATTAATAATAAAAATATAGGCTGTAAAATATAATAGAAACTATTCTTTTTCGTAAACTGAGCAAAATTTAGTCGAACCCAGATTGACCCCAAATTTTTCCCAAGTTCGAGACTTTTTTTCGTTTTTGAATAAACCTTTTTAACAGTGTAACGGAAGTATCCAAGGAAGTTTTACGAGATCTTCCCGCAAAACTCAAAGGTAATACTTTCTTTTAACATGTTTCTGTGCAATTGCACTGCATATGTTACACATCTCCCCCCTTTCTCCACGCACCCTCTCTTGATATCCTTGTATGTCAATGCGAGCGTGCTTGATGATAGTCATTATAATCATGGTACCAACATCATCATCATAACTCTAAAAGACAAATTAATAATTTTTTCAGCAAAAATAATTCCTATTTAATCCATCCAGAATCCCCTCTGCTCCTAATCCCAAGCACAATCCCCTTAGTCGAACTCATCCTAAATTTGATCAAGTTCATTGACCTCTTGCTATGAATACGGATTAATAATGTATTTAGTTGATCTTTAAGATTATGACTGTTGAATCTTAGACTTTATTTAAATAAGCGACTTCATTGCAGTTAAATACTTTACCCTTCCCATTTGAGATTAACTAAATATATTTTACACATTAGAACGGAGAGACGAACGAAGACTATGATGGTTTTTAGTATAGCGTGGATATTCAGCAAACTCATGTAATTTGGTAGCCACAAGTTGCGGGGAAAACTCAGGATGGTGATGGCGGGAGATCTGGTACTACAGATACCTCAATCATCTTCCGCCACGCTTTCTTCTTTAATCCATGTGAAACTTAACTTTAGCAGTCAGACGAGTAATGCACATGAAAAATTAATTGATTGTTACTTTCGAATTGGAATTTAAACAACGCATAATAGCTAAATATTGTAAGCCAAATAAGAAATAAAATAACTACAATGTTATACATTCTGATCTTTTAAAATTATTGCTGCTTATGTAGAAACTATAGGAAAATATCTTCAGTCCATTTGAACATACATAAATTTCAAATGATTATTTTGAGCATAGAATACGATGCTAACGGCCGTACTACTACTACTACTATTACTGCCTCTACTACTAGTAGTAGAATTTGAAGGCCTATACCAAACAGCTCCCAAAGCATTTTGTGTGCTTCTGCTCCAGACTTTGGAGTTTTCTCCGTAATCTTATCAATTTCAATTATTTTCTCATACTTTAATTGTTTCGCATTTAATGCTCATAAAAAGATGGACAAATGTAAATTGTTTGGAACCATTATAACAATAGGTGTTTCAGCTCCCCCGTCTAAAATATTTCCTGTGAACAAAGAAGTTTCAATGGGATTCTTCATATATAGTCATTAGTTCGTAAAGTTGTGTCTTCCAAACATTCACAATCATGCATACTTAGATTGCATATCCTAAGGAAACAGCCCCTGCAGCCAGTATATTGTTCCATTTGTTCTTGGATTCCAAAATGCATTCCTCAGCTACAAATTCGGGATGGCAGTCACAATCTTTACCTATTCATTCATCTTTGCTTACCTCTTGTAAATAACGAACGAAATACTTTAACTTTTTCATCATAGTTTTCTAGGATTCATATTTCCCCCCACCTTATACCCCTATCATGATTCATGAGTTACGAGTAGTTAATAATCAAATCGGGCTCCCTTTTCACTAAATTTTCTACATACAATCTAAATGTGAAGTAATTTCTTTTGATTCATGTTTTCTATATAGAGACTGAAGGTTTTCTACTGTTAATATTGTATTCCCTGTTTGTTCTAATGGAACTTCCTCTGACATCTCAGGATAGAATTCATAGGCAAGACACACGTTTTAATTACCTCCACGGTAAAAGAAGCAGCCTGAACAGTTTTATTTGAAACAATTGTAAATTATTTAGAAAGAAAATGATACAATGTGGCATTTGAGGGAGCAAAAATATAACCTTCTATAAACAGTAATCCTCTATATGATTATTTGAGCAGAGGCATTTTACCATTCCTTTCGGCTTCATTTAGTTCTTGAAGCAGCAAAGGGGTAAGTTTTATCTCTTTCCACATTGACATTTATAATATAATGTAAGAAAAAGCAAGATTTTTTTAAATGTTTAAGCCGATACTTACATTCATATCTTCGTTTCCTTCCTCCAATACATGGGCCTGATGCGCGCCCGAGTTGGTCATCACTTCAACAGGATTCTCTAGTTCTTCCCGCTGAAGATTGGCTGAGCCTGCAAATACTTTGGCTTTCATCATCTTTTAGAATTCGTCCTAATGATAGAAAAATAATAAAATGATTAATCGAAGGTTCTATGTGAGGTAATTAATAAGGAGCACCAAGTGTGAGATACTTTAAATTGCATCTACTGATGTATTATAGTATAGTCGAACTATTTAATAACATCAAGAGAACATGTTCCGGGATTATACCAGACATAAAGAATCTGTACATGATTTGATCAGGGATCAGAAACTAAAGTCTAGGTACTAGTTTAAAGAATATTATTCCAGCTATTTTAATCAGTGGCTTTTTGACAATCATCCCAGAAAGCAAATTTTATCGAAGTCATTACATATGTATTTATGCGTACTAAAGATTTAGAAAGTTTGCAACTTAGGAAGTATTATTTAAGGGCTTCGAATTGTACTTATTTAGGTTTTCCCATTTATTTATATATTTAATATTTCGCATTGAATAACAATACGCTTGTGCTGGCGAAATTTTGTTCGCTAAAGAATAAATTGAAGCTAGTAAAATGAATTAGTAAAATGATTTCAAAACATGTCTTTCCTACTCGACACATACCCTGACAAAGCCAGTTGGGTAGCCTTACGCCTTATGGTGTTGGGTCAACGACTTGAAGGTTTTAGGTTCCAATGCTTGAGAATTTTAATTAAGCTGTAAATGGTCGAGTTGTGACCGACAAATACCTAATATTATTTAAGCTATACTTGGTTTGCAATCTTTTAAATTAGTTTACTAGTCTTGCAATGTGTTATCACATTGCGCGTTGGTTAAATTTGAATTTTCTTAATTATTATTATTTTACAAACGTGAACTCTTAAGTTTTCCAAAGGATCATATAAAATAAAGTTTTACATATCCCGCCAAGTTATAGGAAACTAAAAATACTACCATGACTCGTGAATTTCACTTGCTTAATTTAAAGATTTTTACCTTCCTGTAATTATGCTATTTACGAAAGGAGTTGGCAACACTGATTGTAATATTTAAATGGTATGTTTGTTGAGAGTTAACAAGCTGATTTTCTAGAAACTGTTCTGATGGCTCTACCCTCAGATGTTTCTAAAAACACTTTTGAATCATGAAATATATTTTGGAGAAGAAAGGATCTAAGCTAGTCTATTCAATGTCTGGTGCACTATTTACGATCTTGGTATGTCGTGTTAAAACATCTGTATTGTGCTGTAAAGCTTAAGGAATCTATAGTTACAAAGCATGTGATTACGAGGATCTTTAAAGCAATGACATATCCGGTTAATGCAGCTTTTGACAGACAATCTATGTGCTACCCGAGTCCGAGGATAGATTTTTTGAAGTTATTTTCTTAGATAGGGACGCGACAAAGATCAAGGAGGCCAATCCATAGCTAACTATTTTTTTCAGTTCCATTACGGCTGAGTAGAATAACTTTGTCTTTCCAAGAATTGCTAGCAATTCGAAATTATAGATATCTCGCAAAACTGCTCGTAAAATTATTTTGGGGTGACTCAGGTTGCAGCCACATGAGCTTGAAATGTTATTTTTCCAACCGGGCAACTCTTTTGACTAAAAGCGCGGGGGCTGTCGTTCGTGAGGTTGTTAGTTCAAGTCCTGTCTGGGGCATGTTAACTAATACGCTTGAATTAAAACACTTATTAGCTAATGATGGAACTGTATAAAATAAAGTTACAACGCAGTGCCTTCTGCTGAGGCCGTAGAAGATATGAACAAAATCACAAGAAACTCATTTATCACAAGAGACCAGGAGCGTTGTAGTACTTGATTCCTAGATACGTAATGTTTTTGAAAACTATGGGTAGTTAGAAATGATGCAAACTGTGGACCTCCAAAGGCACACCCCCAAAGTAACACCATGATCTTAGTAGAAGCATGCAATGTAGTTTGTGTGCCACCATTTTCGAGATGTATTTACAACTATGTTTCTATTCAGTCTAGAAATTGGACGTGTTTCAAATAACATTTAGAGCTATATACAGCAGGAGATGATTGGAGAATGGAAAAGAGTGCATAATGAACATTTTATAGATCATATGACTCAGCCGAATTTGCTTTGTTATTATAACAACATTTCGAAACATTTAAGAAAATTTGCTTTTAAAGTAATTTAGGGGCTCACGCCGCCATGCGGTGTTCATTGTAGAAAACATGAAATTAGGAGAATTCGAACCTGGTAAATCAAATAAAATGCGAACTAAATAATAATAACTGACTCATGACAGGAAATAATAGAGCACAGGATAGAGCAGGTACGGTTAGGGTGGTAGTTAAGATACAATCCTGAGATTTGTTTGGTAAAACATTATTAAAATGCTCGCCAAGTGACTCGGCTGCCTGCCGCAGGATTCGGTCCACAATGGTACTACGTAGACTATGAGGACTGAGTACTATTCACCCGATATTGTAAAAATAATGAATTACCGTTCAAACACACTATATTTAACACACCCCTGCCTGCCGCCCCCCGATACTGAGTCACTATTGTGCCGATATTGGCAACACATTCTGTACTACAGGTAAAACGAGACAGGCCATGTTCCTCAAAGGATAAAACATTCTGATTGGAAAGCCAGAGGGAAGAGGCCTTTAGGAAGATCGGGAAAACGTTGGGAGCACAATATTAGAAGAAATCTTCGAGAAGTAGGTGATTGTGACGAAAACTAGGCTGATATCTTCCAGGATATAATTAAATGACAAACGTTTGTTACTGCATTCCCTATGAGGAGGTAATGAACTTACAGGTTCCGTAAGCCATAGAGTTAGTTAGCTACAGCTACACGCTGCCAGTAATCCTTGTACTTGTAATTTTCTCAAATGACAATTAGTCAAAGTACTGGAAAAAGCAAGCTCTTGCCAAGAAATTTATGTCCAAATAACGAATCAAGTGGTGAGTCAAAAATATATTTAAAATGTCAAGTTAGAACCTAAGTTTACTATTCAACAAGTTAAAATAGTTAGGATAAATTGTAAATTGCTTGCTGAATCTAGTTAATACTTTGCTAATACATGAATGTTTTCTCCTAGTATGCACGTGCCGAAGAAGAAATACATTTTCAAGATCACGTCCACGGCCATTTTAATTTTTTATTCCGCCATAGCCTGACGGTTACTTGTTTCACTTCTTCTAAGATAATTTAAGATTTGGATTAGCTTAAATTATTTTCTAACTCCACGATAAAAAAATTAAATGTGACACTAAAAGTATACAAAAGTTGAAGAGGGCTCCCAACAATACGAAAGCTTCCATCTTGTTCGACTACTAACCTCTAATTTTCATGAAGTGAAAAGAGTCAAGTCTCTGAAAAACACATGCAATTATGATGAAGTGGCAGCCACAACTTTTAACAGATTAATTACGAAAACTGGAATTAATTCGGACACCTAAATAACTACATTGTGACGTATGTCGTTGTCAATTATAACTTTCTAAGCTGATTATATTTATTTATTTATTTTCTATCAAATGTATCATTTATTTATTTATTTAGTGACAACACAACAGGCAATGGCCTAATTATAGTGTTGAGCTTTACAAAGTAGTTGTACAGACTTTATTGACAATTGCATCTCTAAATTCTTTAGGCGACATAAAGCATACGTCCAGATCATTGTGAACTGTACATAATTTGTTATATATAGTACAAATTCTCCAGATTCGTGACCTCATCAAGATATTGGTTCTTGCCTTTTTACACTGGAAGAGACCAGTATTATTAACGCGAGTTTTAGATGATGGGACACGAAACTGTAATGTTGAAACTAAATCCATACAATCTAACTTATTTTGAACAATTTTTTGAAGAAATAACAGCTCAGCAATGTTGCGCCTTTGTTCTAAGCTCTGAATATTAAAGTTCTTAATGACTGCATTGTAACTATCATAAGCAGGATAGATTCGAGTTTCTTTAAAAGTCAAGAATTTAAGAAATTTTGATTGGATTTTCTCTAATTGTTGGCAATGTTTCAATTGATATGGATTCCAAATAGAAGAAGCATATTCTACCTTGGAGCGAACATAAGCATAGTAATTTTTTTTCCAATGTTGATATATTGTTGAATTCTCTTCCCGTCCTAATTACGAAACCTAGTAACTTCAAGGCTTCATTTGTTATATTTGTAACGTGTATGTTAAAAGTCAATTTCGAGTCAAAACTGACAGCAAGATCCTTAACTACAGTAGGTCTGTTTACCAGGGCGCCGATCCCGGGGGTGCTTTGGGGGCCAGGGCCAGGGCCCCCCCAAATGATAAGGTGAAGTCGGCTCTCCTTTTCCTGCAGTACATGATCATTCGTTTTCCCTTTCTACTAAGCTTACCTCCCTTTGGAAAATCTATTTCATTGATAAATTTCTCCCTGAAACTCGTGTGTTACAGTATTTATATAAATTACATCAGTCAAAATATTATTTTTGTCCATTAGTCATTAAATGGAAGAGTGAAATTCTGTGTATTCTTCACGTACGTGTCCAAAAATCTTGTGGTAGAAAATCACGTTAAACACATGTATTTATTTTGTAATAATTTAAGAAAATCAAGCATGAGTCAATTTGACCCAATTTTGGCGTTTTGTGTAACTATTTTTAAATGTCATTTTATATTAAAATAACAAATCCTTGTCGGTTCTAATGATCACACGTCTCTTTCCAAACGACCTACTCCGCATACTGTCAGCAATGCAATCGCTTCATTTGCAAGAATCAGAATACATCAGATACGGTGTGCTTTACATGTGAGAGTGAGAGAGTAAGGTAGTTTGATTCTGGTAATTTTATATGTAGTACTTTATATGTGTAAATAAGTAAAATACTCATGGTACCTTCATTTTTGTGCAGCCATGAAAATGGTTACAAGGTTAATATGATGCATTATTTTTTCTGTATTTTTCATTATTTTGTAGTATCTACTTGAAAAAATAAAATACAATAAATAAATACAATACAATGCAATAAAGACAATACCATGAATACACCCATACTCTAAAATACCTTGATTTTGAACAAGTACTTTATTTGATTCGAGAAATATACATGGGTCGAAAATGACTAATCTTGGCGTTCCATGAGATTAAATTATCTTGGCGTTCCGAGGGTTAAGGATCATTCATCGTGACTTTGTCATATACAAACATAATTTGAGAAAAAGAAACAATATACAAGAAAAGTAAGCGACAAGAATAACTCATACAAAAGTAGGAGTAAGCTCGCACTAGGAAATATATCCGTCAAACTGTTTTTTCGATGCAATTATTGTTTACCGTTAATTACTTAATTTTGAGTTTCTAGTGCAACATAAAAATAGGGAAACAATATACAGCGGGTAAGAAAAGTATTTGCACAAGTTCAACAAAGAGGAAAAACAGGCTGTATCACACGGACCATTTCGAAATCTCTTGCCCTTTTATAATAATTTGGATATCTTAGATAGAATAGTATAGAACTAACTACCACTCGATACACCTTAAGGTAACAGGCAACGAGAGAGTGAGGACTACGTAAATTCATCGCAAAAAAAAAAAAAAAAAGTATTTGGACAAGCCAATACTACTCTCTAAATAAATGCTCTAGGTATCATTTTGTGTATAAGAGCAGGCTACGTAGTGTATTGAAGCACTCCACACCGCACCAGGAAAGCCAAGCCTATTTGTAAGCCATGCTTTACCGTTGGATACATTATAATAAAGCATAAAACAGAGCTATTATTGCGGAACAGAATCCATTCAGGCCAACTAAGAAAACTAACTGCGTGGAATTAAACCTACATTCTTCATTCTGTGAATAGAACTCAAAGAATTAGTGCTAAAGATTTGGCTACTTCACTCGCCTAGGACATCCAAGTTAATGTTACACCACAAACAATCCAAAATTCATTGGAAAAAAATGGAATTTAGAAGATGATCCAGGGTGTGAATACAGGCCACCCCATTAGTAATTACACAACCTTAAATCATAACCCTCCAACAATTTTAACAATTGAAGCAATGTTCTGCTTTCTGAAAGCTTCATTCTTCTTTCGACACACGTCCTGATATCCATCACTACAATACAAGTTTATCTTCGTCTCATCCTAGACAAAAAAAAAAAAAAAAAAAAAAAAAACACTTTTCCCCAAAACCCCAGGCACTCATATTTATATTTTTGGGAAATTAGAACTTCTTCTTTCTGGTTTCTTCTGATATCTGTGTTTTGTTTTTGGATACACATCTGAATCCAATTTTTTTTGTTCACATCTACACATCTGTAACATTAACTTGCATGTCATAGGCAAGTGAAGTAGCCAAATCTTTATTACTAATCCTTTTAGTTTTGTTCACAGAATGAAGAATGTAGGTTTTATTCCGGGCAGTTAGTTTCCTTAGTTGACCAGAGAGAATCCCCAATAATTGTTCTGTTTTATGTTTCTTTATGATGTATCCAACGCTAGAGCGTGGCTTTCCAACAAGCTTGATTATGTCTCAGTACCTTTTACTTTCCGCACGTAGTTTGAAATTAAAGTGAGCAGTTTCAATGTTGTTCAACTCACTTTGTTCCCCATGCTGCTTTTTATGTCTGACACGGTGTGGATTGTTTTAATACACCACTCAGAGTGCTTTTGAACAAAATAGGGTACCTATGGGGTTGTACAAATACATTTTTGCGATGAATTTACGTAGTTGTCACTCTTTCGTTGCCTGTTACCTTACAGGTGTATCGAGTAGTAATTTCTATAGCATTCTATCTAACGTAACCAAATTATCATAAAAGGGCAAGAGATTTCGAAATGGACCACGTTTTGCGTGTGATAAGTCTGTTTTTCCTCTTTGTTGAACTTGTCCAAATATTTTTTCTCACTGTAGGTGAGACAAAAGATTCTTGAACCATGCCTGTCGAGATAGAGAACCGAGAATTAAAAGAAGAAAAGCAACATTTGTCCAATAAAGCAGTAGCGCGGAGGAAGGGTGAGCCGGACAGAAAGATAACCACATTTGGAAAAGCTGAATAACTCCACTGCATACACTAAAATCAATTTCTGTTATTTTCTAAGTTTATTTTCTAGTAACAGCAGAAGCTTTGTTCTTATTAGTTAGAACATAATATGTTTTAGTTATTTTTTTACGTTATACAATATAGTTAAATTCTGTAATAGCTGGGCCTCGGAAAGCCTTCCTAATGACTATATGTATACTATTATATGTGTTATTGGTTTTATGAATATACAATATTTGCCAAATCTGAATTGGATTTGTATCATGTGTGCGTTTTTACTAGACCCTTATCTGGCAACAAAAATTATCTGAATGCCCCCGCCCCCCAAAAGTTAGACAGAAATCGGCGCCCTTGTCTGTTTAGTACAATTTTATTAATGGAATAATTAAATTGATGAGTGGTTTTATTTCTATTAAATGATAATACTTTACATTTACTTATGTTGACTCCAAGTGGATTAATAGCACACCAGTTTGCAAATTATCTAAGCTTTGCTGAAGCCTTATGCAGTCTCCGATAGAGTTGACTTTTGTATATATTTTAAAGTCATCTGCAAATAACAACTTTCCATTATCAGGCACACAATCAGGAAGATCCTAGGAGTAATAAAGGTCCTAGGTTCGAACCCTGAGGAACTCCTGAGAATGCAGAATATTCATATGATTTGTATTCTTTATAGACAACTGATTGCTTGCGATTTGTTAAGTACGAATAGAGGAGCCTAATCACAGTGGGTGAGAAGTGATAGTGATTTATTTTTTCCAGTAATATATTGTGATTAACTCTGTCAAATGCTTTCTCAAAGTCAATATAAATCACATCAACTTGCTTGCCTTCATCCAACGCATTTGCTATGTAGTCCGTAACAACTTCTAAGTTTGTTACCGAGGATTTCTGAGAAACAAAGCCATGCTGCTTAGTTGAGATAACTGGTTGAATATGATTACTAATTCTCTTGTATAAGATCTGTTCAAATACTTTTAGAAAAGTTGGTAATATTGCAATTGGTCTGAAGTCATTAATATGTCTACTATTATTAGATTTTGGGATAGGACAAACCAGGGCAGATTTCCATTTGTCGGGGAAAGTACATGTTTTTAGGGATAAGTTAAATGCTATCAATAAGGTATATTTAAATGTATCAACACACACATCCTTATATGATCCAAACATAATTGACCCGGTAACCCGCTGACCCGGCCTGGTTAATCTGTTAACTGAGAATTTCGGCGTCGTATTTTTCGTGTTCTCGGGGTAGCATCTCCGATCCTAGTCACCCCTGAAACAAACACTGTTCAAACGCAATGAAATAATTAAAATGTCTCCTTCATCCTCCGGGATATCAGATCTAAATCGAATCAGCGGGTCAGAATGGGTTCGAAACTTACACCCGACGACACAGTACAAAACCTGACCAGCATCCTTCGACAGCCGGTGACCCGTTTCATCTCTGCCGTCTTAATTCCATCTGTGCGAATTGTTATACACACTAGTTCATTAGTGTTGTAATCATAATGACGTTATATTCACAGTAGGTGAAATATAGAGTGGCATGTCCAGAACAGATAAATTTTAAGACATGAGTAGAAAATGGCCCACTTTTTCGGCTATTTCAAGAGAAGAATTATTTTTACATTAGTTTGGCACCAAATTCGTTTCCATCCTATAATTTATCAACATATGTTTCTTTTTTTTATGTTTGCAATGTGGAACATGTAAAGTTTACTATGCCTATAGGAACATGCTAATTTTGCTTTTGAACATTTGTAACTTTTCATTTTCATACAGTTTGGAGTTATAATCTTGGCTCTTTCTGACAGAAATTTTGCAGAAAAATTATCATTCATACATTTTCTTTTTATGTTCAATTTGCATTAGTAGTCTGGAAGATATGGCCTACGGTATCTACTGGGTTTGTTAAAATCAGTGATTCCGCCAGATCCCGCCCGCTGTAACGGGTGTCAGCCCCAAATCCTCGAGACTACCCCCAACTTTAACTTTTTTGTGGACAAAAGTTGATAGAAACCGTGCAAAACTCTACGTCCAAACTCCCAATTTTGACTTTACGCCCTCAATCTGAAAATCCTGGCAGAATCCCTGATTACAAATTATTAAGAACCAGTATTTTTAATAAGCCCCACCGAATTTACAAACGAACCCCGCGCAAAGAAAGCATGTGTGTTACACTTTTGACATTATCCTAGATGTGTCTCAAAACTCTGGCGTTTCACTGGAAATCATGAGTATTTAATCTGACCACAAAGTTTGGTCTCCATTTTGAAATTGACTTAATGGATTTTTTAAGCACCCATTCGAATAACCCTAAAAAAAAGAATAATCCAAAAGTAACTTCTATCTTGCTGTTAGATTTGATTTGTGGGAACTGAACTTAATATCTGGTGTAGTAAAAAGTAATCCATTATTTTGCCAATAGATGGCTTTAGTGATCTGTAGCTCGCGTTGTATAAGTCCGATCGGGTTCAACGAGATGGCGTTCAAACGATGAGATTGAGTACTACAAACACTGTTCAGATAGTTGTGATGAGTTGACTCAGTGTTGTGTGAGCGCGCGTCAAAATGGACACTAGCAAAGAGAAAATACTCTATAGTTTATAGTTTTTCTTCGATAAAGGCTAAAACGCAAGCCAGGTGGCTGCAAATGTGAATAGTGTTTATGGTCCTGATACTGTAACAGCAATTTTGGTTTCGTCGACTCCGTTCCGGTAAGTTTCACGTCAAAGATGTACCACGCACTGGAAGGTCAAGTGTCGAAAATGTCGATAAAATCATGGACATTGTCGCGTCCGACCGTCATGTAAGCACTGTTTCGATAGCCCAAGAGCTAAACATTGCACAAAAAACCGTGTGGAACCATTTGCATAAGGCTGGATACACAAAGAAGCTTTATGTATGGGTGCCACACGAGTTAACGCAAAAAAACCTCATGGACCGAATTTCCATCTGCGAATCGCTGCTGAATCGCAACAAAAGCGACCCATTTCTGAAGCGGTTGGTGACTGGTGATGAAAAGTGGATCACTTACGACAACGTCACGCGAAAACGGTCGTGGTCGAAGCGCGATGCGCCGGCGCGAACGGTGCCCAAGCCAGGATTGACGGCCAGGAAGGTTTTGCTGTGTGTTTGGTGGGATTGGCAGGGAATTATCTACTATGAGCTGCTCCCCTACGGCCAAACCCTTAACTCGGAACTATACTGTCAACAATTGGACCGTCTGAAGGCAGCAATCGCCCAGAAGCGCCCAGCTTTGGCCAATAGGAGAGGCATTGTGTTCCACCAGGACAACGCCAGGCCACACACATCGATAGTGACTCGCCAGAAGCTCCGGGAGCTTGGTTGGGAGGTTCTTATGCATCCACCTTATAGTCCGGACCTGGCACCGAGTGATTACCATCTGTTCCTGTCCATGGCGAACACGTTTGCTGGTGAAAAATTCGCTTCAAGAGAGGCTTGTGAAAATCGACTGTCTCAATGTTTTGCCAATAGGGACAAGGGCTTCTATGAGAGAGGCATCATGATATTACCTTCCAAATGGCAACCGAACAAAACGGCGCATATGTGACCTAAATCGGATCATTCTAACTATGGTAAGTCAAGCCTTCAATGTCATGCAAAAATAATGAAAATAATGGATTACTTTTTACT
>JAGDQP010012889.1:32184-49164 GCA_022664845.1 Lepisma saccharinum
TGTGTGTGTGTGTGTGTGTGTGTGTGTGTGTGTGCGAGCGTGTATATGTTCATTCATGCTTTCAACAGCGAAGTTATCACAGAATGCTGAATCTCGCGCGTGACATTCTGGATATTGGAGTGACTCTGTAGTGTCGGAAGATAGACGCCAGAGCAAATATTTAAACTCGAATGCCCACTTCCAGTCTAATCCAATGTGGATCAAACTTTCAGTTCTAACTCAAGTTTATACGCTTTTTATCGCTGCGCGACTAGTTTTTTATTTAAGTTTTAAATCCTGAGTTATTCGTATAATAGTATACCGTACTCTGCAGGTCCGGACTGGCTACCTCGAGGGCCCCTGGCGCTGATGGCGCTGGGCCCCCCATCCCCCAATATTTTTCGAAACGTTATTCTAAAATTTAAATATTTAATCATTGTTAGGAAAATCTTATAAACTATTGAACAATACAGATACAGTTGATAACTTTGTTTAATGGTTCGTATTACCAATACAAACAGGATCACAATCAGAGTTTAACATACTTGTATATTCAAAATATTATAATTTTATTACACCAAAATAGTTCTACCTAAAATATAATTAATTCTATTACTTACTTGACAGGTTCCACGACGTTGAAAACCACGAAAACACTACTAAAACGTGGTTTTTAACGTCGTGGAACCTGTCAAGCAAGTAGTATCATGTTATCCACACAGCGTGCTCAGCACTTTGATAAGTAATACTATTTTATTAAGCCTCTTATCAATTACAGTTACAGTGTAGGCTATATTTCGTTAACTTCAAGTTTCACATTTTACATTGTTTATTATATGTGTACACATTTTCAAAAAAATAAACACAAAACAATATAAAATTCTATAGGAAGTCTCCCTTCTTGAAGTTTTCTGAAATACGAATCTATCACTGTATTAGATTTCTTTAACATAACATTAGTTCTTCTAATTATTTTCTTCTTTTTTGTTTGGCCGCTCCAATTGCTTTAGACTTGCTCATTTTTCGCAATATTTACAAAATAAATATACAAACAAATAAAAACCAGCAGAAACACGGGAAACAAAAAGCTATAATAATGTGATGAATGAATAGTGAAGTGCACCTATCCGTTGATTGTCACTATTACTGACTAGAAAACGAAATGGAGCGATTGATGGTTTGTGTTTCTCTCACGAAACGACGGCGCCACTACCCCTTTGCATACGCATACAGGCGCAGTGCTCCGCCCTGTTTAACCCGGTCTATAACCCAACCCAAAAAAGGTCTTTGGTCGAACCACACTGCCACTTGTTTGCCTTTCGAAATGCTGCCAGACCAATGATGTGGTATTTACAAACTTCACACCCTCTTATCGCTCCCGTCTTGCAACTTACGAATCTTTTTAAATCTAGTTTATGAAGCAGCATATATGTAAAATCATGGAATATGTTTCAAAAACTTCGTATTTTAAATTCGCATTTCAAATTCCCACTTTTAAACCAGTTTATATTTGTTTTCAACAAATCTGTATTTTATTTTTTTCATTTTTCAGTGTTGGGGGCGCCTTGGGCTCGGGGCCCCTGGCGATTGCCAGGTAGCCAGTATGGGCAGTCCGGGCCTGGTACTCTGTATGTAATAGAAAATTCTGCAAATAATATTTACTTTTCTTTTGCAAGAATTAAGACATGGATATAAAACAGGCCACACAGCGATTTCAAGCGTAAAAAGCTGAGTTAGAACTAAAAATTTGCTCCATATTGGTTTAGACTGGAAGTGGACAAACGAGATTAAGTGTCCTCTCTTCTTCCTGTCTTCATATATTCATTAAATTTTTGGCAGCATCAGCAGTCAGCCCAGTATCGCTTTTAGACAGAGGCCATTGCAGGCGACTCATGTTACTTTTAATCACGAAATCATAATTTTAAAGCTATGGCACTGTATCGTCCTATTTCAAATGCTGTGTATATACATTGTTACGCTCATCAAGTGCATCTATTTATGAGGAAACCTGCTTTTATAAACAGAAATGTAATATTTCTTTCTCAAATTTGCAAGGTGTGTATACCTTTTTTCTCGCAGTCCCCCCCCCCCCCCCAATTATAAATATGTTTCAAAAATTTCAAAAATGTAAATTAGTTAATGTAAGTTAATAATTTCTTTTTTTTTTTTGAATTTTTCGTAGATTATCTTAAATTAGTGAGTAGTGACCATGGGTTCGTGGAGGCTAGGCGCGGTCATGTAACTTTACATTTTTGTTCTCACTTATTCGTGCAGGACGCGCTACTATTTTCGTGTGTTACTGCTCCCAATATGTAAACAAAAGAAAGCTCGTAATTAAAAATATAGTAACAGAATTGTAAACATAAGCAATATCTAAAAACATAGAGTAGGAATAAAATAAGGAGAGCTTTCATGACGTGACATGAAGCTAAATTTACGGCTCAGCGGCAGCCATTATGTGTGGACCCATTAGTGTCTCTATACCGAGTACTGCGAGTCAGCCGGTGACCTTTTTGAAACGCACATTTCTGCCGTATGACTACAATGTACATCATAACACATATGGAACATTTTAAAGCATTTTACAATTGTCAATTCTCTACGAAACAGCTGCCTTTCGCAAAACGATAGCTATTTTTGAGGTTTCATCTGGGATACGAACTTCTTATAATAACTTTCTCTTGCCATAAGAGAGTATGAGAAGGCAATGCTCGGTATAGAGGGCCTCTATTACTAAATGATGCGCCGATCATAATAGTAATGACGGTCGTAAAACAGCGTTTAAAATGGCGCCGTTCTGTCGTGTAAAATGAAATGAAAGAACCGAACCTGGTCTTCCTAACCTACCTTAATCCTTCCTAACACACTTATTATAATATATATGATAATATTTGAATGTTCTTGACAAAAATTAAAAAAAAAAAAAAAATAGAAATGGGTATATTACAACTTCTACCGCAATTACTATTTTGATCGGATGCTGGTGGAAGTGCCTTGTCCCTTCCGTCTCCAGGCTTGGCTCCCATCGCCAAGGAAACAGCCCCACGCTGCCTCTATTCTATTCTTAACTCTATGTCTAAAAAAGGAAAGAAAAGAAAAGTCAGAAAAGAGTTTTGCCATAGAGTTAGGAATATACATAAATAGAAGGAACCATAGGCTATTTTCTTTGAGAGGGGAATGAAGCCTAGAGACGGAAGGGACGAGACATTTCAGCCATATTAACTGGTCCCATATTTAGAGACCCTCTTTTCCGAGTGTTGCCTCTCCGGGGTGCACTCATCCTCCTTGAAAAAGGCAATCCTCACAGTACTCGGTATAGAGGGACTCTAATGGGGTCCACACAAGATGGCTGCTGATGAACCAGAATTTGGCTTCATGTAACGCCATGTATGTTCTCTCTATTTTCTTCCTAACTCTATGATTTTTGCGCTGTTTTTTTGTTTTTTTTTAGATATTATCATCGAGCTCTACGTAAATGATACTGGAGTGACTGTATAGTGTTGAAAGATAGACGCCAGAGCAAATATTTTAACTCGTTTGTCCACTTCCAGTCTAATCCAATGTAGACCAAATTTTCAGTCCTAACTCAGTTTTATACGCTTCTTAACGCTGTGTAGCCCGGTTTTTTTTACATTTAAGTTTTAATTCCTGAGTTATTCATATAATAGTCTACCGTACTCTACATATAATAGAAAATACTACAAATAATATTTACGTTTCTTGCAAGAATTAAGGCATAAATAAAAAAAAACGGCCACACAGCGATATATAAAAAAACGAGTTAGAACCGAAAATTTGGTCCATATTGCTTTCGACTGGAATTGGACAAACGAAATTAAGTATCCTCTCCGCTTCCTGGCTTAATATATTCATGAAATTTTCAATGGCTGCAGTCAGTCCAGTATCGCTTTTAGATAGAGGTGATTGTTTATTTTTAACTTGCGCCTAGGGACAGGAAGATAGCTTCGAGTGTGAAATAATAATAATAATAAAAACACCGTACGGTACCTGACGAACTTACCTAACCTCCACGTGCCCTTGGTCACTATCCTAATGCGTGTATATAGGTATATAAAAAAGAGAAAAGTTATTTTCCTTTAAAAAAAATACAAACAAAACCACACTAGAATTCGATCCCGGGTTCTCCATATTAGCTTTCCGACATGCTACCAATGAACCAAATTGGCAATTGGAAATCAGCAGTTTGTCAGTCTTATTTACGGTTAAGGAGTAATTTACTGTTTAAGGAGTAATGCACCTGCGCGAGAATGCCCCCATAGCAATGTTATCTTCCTGTCCCTAGTCGCAAGTGTTTTTTATATGGGTCAATTACCTGCGAGAAAACAATGCAAGAATCTTAAGCAGGCCTCGAAATGGACGGGAGTAAACCGGAACGCTGTTCCGGTTCGTGAATATCTGGAACCTTCTTGTTCCGTCTCGTCAGAAATGGCACCGGACCGTTCCGGTTCGTTCAATATTGTTTAAAATATTTCTGACTAGAGCTATGTCGTTGGCGAATCAACCATTCTTGAATTATTCTGACCATTCTTAACAGCTTGGGCTAGTTCTCTGCTTTTACACTGAATGGTTCAGTCTTAAAATACTTCTAAATGACAAGGAAAAGGCTGTCTATCTCGCATATACCACAACAGCTATTCCACATAAATCAGAAAATCTGAGTATAGTTCAAACAAGTGTCTGTTGGTTCAAACTCAACGAAATCCGATACCTTGTTGATATTGCAGATGTGGTCAAGCAGGGACGCGGAGTAGATGAAGTGAAGAACACTTGGATGAAGTCAAGAACAAATGCGTGGAACCCGCAGTAAGGCAGTCACAGTTGACTCTCATTTCCTCCTCCATTCCACCCCATATGTGCAAGTCTGTTATTTTCCTCTTCCACATTAACATTTCTCTTCCCATTACAAAAAATTATACCTTGGTCGTTAGTAAGTTGGAGATAAGTACGGAACGCTGAAACTGCAACCAGCACCTTCTGTAGTATTTCCTTTCTCCTTGAATTCTCGTTTTTAGTGCTTTTCTGACGTATTTTCTTCTTTGCCTCGATTAACTTTTTTAGGCATTCAAACAATAAATCCAATACTTGATCCAATGTAAAATACCAAAAGATAAATACTTATTTTGACAATATGAGTGATTATGGAAACATCTTTCCCTTTCACAGATAGAGCTTTCTAAAAATAAGTGTTAAGACAAAGTACTGGGTTATTCCATTAGTAATGTAGTATATGCGATGATCGCTGCAAAAACGAGATCTCACGCGCGAATAGTGAAGTAGACAGCACGTGCCATAGCTGAGTCGTATAGAGCACTTGATTGTGTAACCGTGTGTAGGAGAACGGTCTACTCCACGTTTTGGAAGTGTGGCTTGTGTTTGATTATGACAGTGTCCGAGGACCACACAAGGCATGCCATGCTGTATGAATTTCACCAGGGACATCCAGCCAGCGCAACGGCACGAAACATCAATGCCGTATATGGTTAGGGTGCTGGTGGATGCGAGAAAGTTCCAGAGGTTTTGGTCTACGGACATCAGCCTCACCGATAAGCCACGAGAAAAGAGATCTGTGCGGGTGGACAAAGATGCCCTGCAAGCAGCGGTAGAGGCAAATCCAATGCAAACTGTTGAAGAACTGGCCAGCGAACTCCATGTCACCCATTCAACCGTTCAGCGTCATCTACAGGACCTTGATACGTGTCGGAACTGTATCGAAAATGATGTTCACCCGTCACAGACGTAAACCATTTCTGTACAAAAATGGTGACAGGGGATGAAAAATGAGTCCTCTACCTTAACATCACGCAAACGGCAGTGGGTACATAAAGGGGCCGCAGCAACTGTGCCAAAACAGAATCTCCACCCCTACAAAGTGATATTAAGTGTTTGGTGGGATAATCCATTTTGAGCTCTTGTCACGTAACCAGACCATCAACGCAAGTATCTACTATCAGCTTGAACGCCTACGGACTAAACGAACGCCTGCTCTAGTTAATCGCAACGGTGTGCTCATCCATGGTGATAACGTGCGCCCACACACGGCAAGAAGGACCTGTGCTAACACAAGATCGAGGAATGTGGCTGGTAGAACCTCCTCCACCCGGCGTTTTCACCAGATCTTGAACCAACAAACTACTATCTTTTTCGCAGTCTGCAAAACCACCTTTCCGGGAAAACACTGCAAAATGAGGATGACGTGCGACAAAGTTCTTTGCTTCTAAAACCAATGACTTCTTTCAGCGAGGGAATCAACATGTGGTTGACAGGTGGTAGTGTTGGAGACTATTTTCCTGTCTAACGGTAGTGTTCAGGTAAGTTATCGTTCTTTTCCTCACAATGCAAAAATACGACATTACTTATGAGATAAGCTGATATTAAATATATTTAATTTCAGATTCATATAAAATGGCCGATGGAAAATTTTCAACGTCATAAAGATCTACAATTTGCCAATATTGAGCAAATATAGTGTACACGTGGAAAGCACAATGCATGGAATATTTATTTTAAATATCTATCGAATAGAGATTTGATTTTGTTATGCTGTGCTACATACTGAACTTAGAAAGGGTATCCATTGGCTAATTTTTTAACCTAAGTGTACATTTAATTGAAATTTTTTCCCCCTGATTGACATTCACGATTTCTGTCTGTTTAAATTTTAGAAAGGTCCTCAGAAGAGTCGTATCTAATTTATTTTCTCATTTGATGTTTACTTAAATATTTATTATTAATCGTAATACAGCGCGTTATTTCATTACTCGTTAGTCTCGTTGCTGTAATAAGGGGTCGTTCAAGTATTACTTCAGCACATTTTTACTCGCTTTAGATCCCCCCCACACACACACACACAGACACTTCTAAGCGAAATTGAGTACATGTCCTATCTCTAACACATGACTATACGACCCCTAATCACACACAAAAGATAACACCATACTAACGAAAAACAAGCTTTCCGTTTCGTGAAAATTTCCATTTCGGACCCTGATCTTAAGGTATGCAAGATCAATAATGCAAGGATTCTTAGAAGAGGCTGCCCAAGATGGCGGAACAAGTTGTGACGTCAGGCTTCCATTATTTTTGCAATGGCCATCCCTGTGACCAGAGGGGTCCATTCCGGACAACAATGAATACTTTTGAATTCCGGTATTCCTTTGCGTGATGACGTAAATTGTAAGATTTTGCGGGAAACTTATTAATCCAATGATCCATGTAAATCTAACAGGTAAATCTGAGTGACAGTAGCACTCCTCGTGTCAGGAGAACGCAACACCAAGCAAAATCGACATTCAGTATTTCGTGTCGACATTTAAATGCACAACAGTGTTTCTTTCAGGCACACCACCCCTCGGGCAAAATTGTAGTTTACTATTTATCCTACTATTGTAATGCTAATTGTACAAGTAACGCCCTCCCGGTGCTCTGAAATGCTCCTCGGGGCAAATTTTCTGAACGAAAGTCGCACAAGGAGTCAATCGGTCCTTGCCTGTCACGTTTCAGTTATGTTTCAATGCATGAATGGGTCTCCTGAATATTTTCCCTCCACCCGCATGCCTGTCCGTGGTTGCTAATTCCTGTCGCCAGAGGCATTGTGATAGTATGACTTGCCTTGGTTGGTTGCGGTTGTCGCTCGCTAGCAGGCGATTTCCTATCCTACTATACAGACTGATTTCTCTAAACGGAAACTCTTTGCTTCACTCGACAGTATCTTCCTGATGCGTCGGACTGGTCGGAGTTTGTTAAGATGACGGCGAACTAGAAGAAAGCTGCTGAAATCTCCTTTTTATAATATTCCAAAGTTTTTTCGGCCTTTCCTTCAAGGAAATTTACTCAGTCGTGTTATAAAGTGTTACAGTGTTTTATATAATAGTTTTACAACATGAAAATTCAAAATTGACTGTGATAACATCAAATGTGACAGTGACATGAGAGTTAAGAGTGACTGACAGCTATGGCGGGCAGAAACCATAGCAACCAATAAATAACTGACCTTAAAACATCAATTATTAAGACTGTTAGACTGCAAAACTGTATGATATAAATATTATTATAAAACAGCAAATTAATAAAATGAAAGCGCAATGGATGGGCATAATTAGTCATTTCCGCGATAGATATAAAATACGAATACCTGATAGGTCATACACCATTCAGCCAATTAGGAGGGAATGTTTTACATGTATAATACATAGCTTGGGTATGGCTTGGGTCGATACTACTGGGGATAGCATTATGACAACAGAAGAGAACACAAATTATTAGTTTTGCGTCATGACAAAATATCTAATCCAAATTTACAAATAAACGCAACAGAATTGATATATTTAAGGGAAAATATGGATAATTTTGAAATGCATATTTACAGCTTCTGGAAACCTATTTTAGTGAAGAAAGGTAAAGAGAATTGAAATTAAGAATTGTTCAATGATGAACAGGTAAATTTGTAAATTTAGTAAAGATGCCAGAAACTGGATTATGTTGTAATGATTTAAGCATAAAATGATCAACCTACAACCATGAGCAACAAATTAAAGAAATGGCTTCCCATCCTGGCAAGGCTCCGCCAACTTACGTCCCGTCTGCCCGTATTAAAGTCGCAAAGTACAAAAATGCCCCTTACATGGTAAAGGATATGATTGATTTTAAAGAAAAATTGAGAGAAGCTGGATCGAAAACTGTAGTGATATTTTTTTATACTGTAGGTTGTGCTCCTTGTGCTAAGTTATATAGCTCTTTGTTAAGTTTAATGACAAAATATACAGAATTGATGTATCTCCGAGTGGAATCTAAGCACGTACCAGAAGTCGCTGATATGTTTAATGTTATACATTTGCCAACAGTTATTTTCCTAAAAGATAAGAAAAAAATGGCGCAGTTCACTGGTTCAGCATGTGATGAATTTGAAAAGTTCTTTCAACAACTAGACTCTGTAGCCAAAACAAGTCACAAAAAATCCTAATCAAATCTCTTGCTGCATACGAGCATAACAGATCTCTCATTCTACAGTTTCTAAATTAACGTTTACAGCAGTACTGAAGAGAAATAGTTGTAATTGTTTGCAAATTGTAACAGTCAATCAATAGCACTAAAAGAATGAACAGACATTGATCGTCTTTTCTTTTTAATTCTTTACACATCTCCAGGGGGTACGCCAGGAATGTAGTCGAAGGGGGTTGTCTAAAGTTATTGGGCTGGTGTAATTCATATTCACTTATACACTATATTATACAGTCATCCATTATATGCATACATGCGTGCGCGCGTATGTGTGGGTGTGGGTGCGCGCGTTTCTGTTTGTCATACTTTTCCAAATGAGAATTGTGCATAACCAAATATTAATTGTGTGTAAATAGCAAACATTATAATAATTATTATTATTTTGAATTACTTGCGAAGGAAATCAAACAACTTATTCCTCTGTCGTTAGGTAGGATTTTAGACTACGAGGAGATTTGATCTTTACGCTTCGGATCATTTGCATCGATTAGAATGAATTACCAACAGAACTATTATCTTTCAAATCATTTTAGATATTCTTATTTGTCTCTTTGTACTTGTCTAGCTTTTGCAAGCTTTAATTTGGTAAAATATGGACAGATATCTACTATTAAATTTTAATTACTATGAAAGAGATAATTTGCCTCAACTATGTCTTTAGAGCAAAAAATAATACATGTTAAATATAATAAGGTCTACTTTTCTCAAGCCTCCCTGGAAAGTATATCAATATTACATCACAGTTGATAAAATAATTTAGTGGAAATTGTATGCACTTCTTATTCCAGGGTTGTCGGATCGATGCCCAAAGTGATCGACTTCATTGAGGCTTTCCAAACAAATGCTGAAATCAGGCCATCCATTTCCACAAATTCAATTCTTCCTAACAGTGTTAACGTGAATTGACCTACGGATTGTAAAATATCATTTTTAGTTGGTTTTTTTTCTTTTCGGAATGCTCAATGAGAAGCAGAAACAAATTAAAAATGCAAAATTCAACTTTTGACCAATAAGGTTATTTTCAGGTTAGTTGCTAACATATATTCCCGGACGAACGTTTCTGGTATCTATTTTTCGCTTTTCTGTCGCTACAAATCAATGATTGATGGACGTTTGAATAAAACTCTTTAAAATTTCACGACGAGAAAATATTACTCATGATCTCGTTTCTTTTACAAATCATGCAGAAATTTGCTACACTGACGTTTCGAACACCTAAAATCATGTCTAACTCAAACCTAAACTAATGGTATGACATTCCGTAGAGCATCAAGGTGTACCAGACGGCTTTTAGCTCGGCCTGAGCCTGAAATCTGAAATGCCATAAATAAAATAAAATAATATTCAAACGGCTTTTCGTTGGGTAGTACGTAGTCAGTGCATCGGCTCCCGTCGCAGTTGTATTTTGGCTCCCATGACCCCAATTTGCTCCTACTTGTATTCAAAGTGTCTCCGCAATAATTATCACGATACTAGATAAGTATCAAAATTCTGCGAATCGAACCCGGAACCGTTCTCACTAAGGGCGAGAGCGTTAACCATATGGCTATCCGAGAGTTAACCCAGAAATAAATCCTGACTGGACCACGGCATGCCCCCTCACCCCCGTGTTTCGATTTCCGAACCGTATAAACTCTGCAAGAAAGTGGCAAATTATAATTAACAGAAACGGGAGAATAATTCATGGCTTGTAATGGGTTCCAGTACACCAAAGATTCCAAGTAGTAGATGTCACTATTACCTTCATGCACGTAGAAACTTTATTTTCTATGGGACAGTCTAGTAACACATTTGACTTCGACCCGTCACGATTCGACCCTTTACACCAAGTTAACATCCACAAACACCCATGCCTCTAGCGGGACTCGAACCCGGAACCTTCGAGTATTTGCCCTTACGCCTTAGACCGCACCCTTACGCCTTAGACCGCTACCCGGTCGGCACCTGCATGCACGTGGCTATTAAAATATTAAATTTAATGAAATATTAAAATTTTCAGAAATCCCGATTGCCTGATGAAATGTTGGCTACCGCAGCGAGAAACCTCTCTTATCTATGCTCTTCGAATTAAAAATATTGTCAGTTCCAATATAAATAAGAGAAAGCGCGCGCACGGCTGCGATGCTAAATATTTCATCTGAGAGTAGAGTTTAAAAAAAAATGGGAAAAAACTATGTAGCCAATGTCATACTATCTTGACTAAGGAAATTGTTTGAGATCTCTTTTTTTTATCTTTGGCAACAACGTAGCACCTTCAAGGAAAAAAATAAGCTTTTCTGACTATTGTCTGTCTGTATGGGTGTTTATGGTAGTTTGTACGTCACGCGTTCGAGAACTGAAGTGTGGCAGAAGTGAGTGAGTGTTTGAATGATATCTTATTTAACTGGGATCTAAGTGGGGAAACATATGCCTTTGTCTACAGCCACTTGTGGTTTGTCTCTAACTGTATATGTCTAAACATCACGAGCTTAAACTACAAGTCCAGCAGCGTTAACACTTCCGAAGATTTATTTATTTCTGGTATCTTCATATACAAATCGGAGACTAGTTTACATTGGAGGTTAGCAACAACAACAAGCATGAACAATAGTAAAGGAAACTGGACGGAAACGTACATAGCCTTAAAATAAGATATGATCCAGGCATTTGCATAATAAGACTTTTATTATGAAAACTTCAGTCAGGATGGCCATCTCCAGGAATGGAACCCTGGACCTCCGGAAAACGATCCAACGCCAAAGCATTGAGTCACGGCCGCTCGATGTTTCATTTCATATCGATTTCGTTTCACAAAATGTTCGTTACCGTTGACATGGATGAATTCGACCTATTTTCTCTTGAGGGAATGAGAGTATGATGAAATAAAACCCTGAAGAACACAGAGTTAAGTATTGGAAAGGTTGGCGCATCAAGATTGTAAATATTGTTACTTTTATTTCCATTTATTTATTTATGAAACAAAGATTCACTTAAATTAGAAAAATAAATGCATACCCACATTGCAGAGTACATCCCTATGACGTCCCATTTAGATCCCATTAACGTCAGATTTCAAAAGCTCCCATAGCGATGTCCTAAGGACGTCCGTGGGATAACTCTGTGGGCAATACAGTTCATCCCGTATGGAGGTCCCCCGGAAATCCGTGCGGGATTATCTACCTGGAATTTCTATAAATTAAATCGACCTTACTATTATTATTATTTAACTAATTATAACTTTACGAAGATATGGCTTCGTATAGTTATACGAAGGATTTATTGTACTATACGTCCCATGGATGTAAACGGGACTTAAACAGGACGTCCTACGGGCGTCCCGATATCCTGCCAGGAGATCCGTCAGATATCCCTGGGACGTCATTTTGCTATGTGGGTATGTACGAGCTCCTAAACTTAATTTCTTTGTTTCAATAATCCTGTTCTTCATTGTGACGCGTTTCGCCTTTTCCACAGTGCACACAAAACAACTGAATAGATAATGAGTGAATGTTGACGTGCATCTGAAGTGAGTCTATCATCTCTGCACTCTAACACCGCAGGGAGCAGTCACAAAACAGATGTTTTAATACGGAGATGTTTATTGTTTTCTGCCTCATTTATTTTGCTGCTGATAGATTTTTGTGAGGCGACAAGAAAGGAATGTAGCCCAAAAGAAGATATTTCTTCGGAATAAATGCAATACTGCTACCAAGATTTCATTATGTATTACCATAACTGCCGTATTTGTAATTCGAAATTCCAGGAATTTCTCACTATTAAATGTTGCGAAAGAACCCCTTAGGGAAGGGGGGTGTCCAGAGATTCTCCTTAGGGGTGTGTTGGGGTGGTGTAGCGTACTCCCTGCAAGAAAAGTTTACGGGAAAGCAATCATAGTAAGAAAAAGTAAGGCTTTAGTAGCTGACAAAGAAGTTCATTCGTCCCTATACAATCCATTCAACTATATCATTGATATACATCGTTTGTATACAAAGTACATTCCTTTAAATGCAATACAAAATGTAAATGTATAGTTTCTTATGTTTTTTTTTCACCTGTTATACTGTAGTGGTTTTCAACCGCAACAAAGTGTTAGGAATCTTCAAAAACGTGGTTAAAAAGCAAAGTTGATGACGTGCGCCTAGAGGAGCTAGAGTGATAAGGTTTTGTAGAGAAAGGACCATAAGTTATCAGCATCACACATAAATATTACTACAGTACATGTCTCGTAAAATGTGATGTGTACAAGCCGTGATGATACTCGTGTTAGTTGTGATTCCGCTTCCGATGTGAAAAGATAGCGGCGGTTGTATAATTGCAAACAGTTACCATAAGTGTTCCAAGAAGCGTGTGCTGCTGTAGTTTTCGTAGCCTTATAAGAGACTTAGTGGTATGTGCTTTAACACGAGTAGTAGTAATATTTGAAAGAGAACATGATAATTTTCGCATGTATTGTGAAACACTTGTATGTAGGTAACGATTTGAGCGTTATCAGATTGTATCTAGAGCACCGAAAAAAGTGCTACATTATCCCTCAACGAAACACCTTGGAAAATATCGCTAAGGCTTTGAATGTTTTGTTAGCAAGAGAGCTTTTGCTCATCTTTGCCCATGTGAAAGAGATGAAAATGTACTAGTATGTTCGGGAGAAAATAAACCTAAATGCAGTACTGTAAATTAGGTTTACGTAATGAACAATGAAATATGTCCCTTTTATTTTGTCGATTACCAATGGGTCGTATGTGTGAAAAATAAATACAATGTTGAAACGTGTGTAATTGATGACAAAATATATTGAATGATTGTGAAGAAACAAATAAAATCCATTCATACAGGCAGAGATCGTAAAGTAAGTAATAAATTATTTAGCTAGATTTGGAAAGTGGATGAGAACCAGAGAACTTTTTCTAAACAAATACTAACCAGTGGTTAGAATCTGAAGTGGAATTAGTAGCTACTTCAGCCAGAACTAAACGTCCATCAAGTACAGCACAAAAAGATGTCGTTCACCATCGTGTAAAGCCAAATGCATTCGCGAATTATAATCTGCCTCGGAATTATGGTTCACCGCACAAATGCACTTGCATTCTGAAGGTCACGGAGAGAAAGCGAAATTAATTTATGAAGCAAGAATAACTACACTAACACATATTGCAAGAATTAGAAGTGCCTTCCGGGTCCGGGTCAACTCAGTGTTTGGAAAAACTATGGAAAACATTTAAAAAGAGACAATATAAAACGAATTAATTATTGAAAATAGTACGAAAAGTATGTAGCAAAACCAAACTATAAGCGCACCTCAAGATTCGCAGAAAATCTAGTAGCAGTTCACATGTACAAATCGAAAATAGTATTCAACAAGCCTATCTATATGGGTATGATCTATCAAAAACCTTGATGTATAAATTACATTATAATGTGATGAAACCGAAATATGAAGATGAAACAGATATGTTATAAAGACTTTTATAATTCGTTTATCTATTAAATTGAAACAGAAGACTTTTATAAAAAACTACTTTGACACAAGCGATTGTCCACAGCTGCCACAAGTAAACAAAAAAGTAATTGGTAAGATGAAAGATGAAGTTAAAGGAACAATATTATAGAAGAGTTTGTAGGATTAACATCTAAAAATGTATTCTATTAAAGCATCACAGGTTAACTTAACAGACTTTAAAAAAAGATGGATATTGTAAGAAAGCAAAAGGAATAAAGACCAAAAATTGTTAAGAAAGAGATGTCGTTTGATGACTATAAAGACGGTTAAATCAACAAAAGTATTTTAGAAAAATGAAAATAATAAGTTATAAACATCAAGTATAATAATAACCACTGGCGTAACAGGCCGATGGGCCCAGAGTCTGCCCCAACGCCATCTGTCCGTGTTTGGTGAAACTTCGTCCACCTGAGTAACGGCTGTGTTGTCAGCATTGCGCGTACCTAACCACGAACAGACGTATCAGGGGCTTTCTAGACCGTATATGGCCGTCACGTCTTTATTCACGTGACTCCCCAATTTGCCTCCCGACGCTGGATGGGCACCGAAAAGTGGGACTCCAGCCGGTACCACGCGGACATGAGTCCAACACTCTAACCACTAGACTATGAAGCCCCTGAAACATCAAGTAACTATAGAAATTAACAAACTAGCTCTAAGTTGGGTAGATGATGAAAGAGTTGTAGCTTAAAATGGAATAGCTCCTGGCATGGGGCCACTATAAGGTGGAAGAAAAGTAGATGTAGTTGTAGTTAGGATAAGGTAGAAGCAAAGACAGTGCCGTAGCCAAGGGAAGGTTATGGCACTCGGGCATGTATCCGCTCCCCCTTATGACTCGGGCTATTTTTATTTGAATTGAATTGAATTTATTTCCATCATATAGCAGTACACCCGCTTTTGACATCGTCAAGATACAGAGTAATAAATACACAACTGACAATAACATATTATATGACACTATACTTTCATATACATTAATATACACAGAATATTGAAATAATTCAGCCGCAAATACAAGGATGAAGCCCATGAAACAAAACACGAAATAAGTATTATGTACAAAGAAATGCAAACTAATTATATACACAAAACAAAAAGCAAAGTTATTTTTAAAAATGTAAATTTCAAATGTGCACCATAACTCCAACAGCACAGTTGCAAGGATATAGTCAGAGACATAAAAGAACATAAAAGTTAAATGATAGAGTTACAAAAAAAAGAAAGAAAAAAGCATAAAAGTAGTATAAAAATGACAATTCGCAAATCAGAATTTACAAATCAGACTATTTTATCGTTGATATATAATCTATCTCTTTGAAAGAATAACCTTCACTGTTAATCAGTAATCTCTTGATTTCCTGTTTGAAATTATTCTTGAGAATGTTTTTGACTGCAGTTGGAAGTAGATTATAAAATTTTATTCCTTGGTTCCTAAACGATTTTTTGTTTATCATTAATCTATTTTTTGATGCAATGATGTTTGTAATATTTCTCGTACCATAGGAATGAATATCCCTACCCGTCAAAAAATTATCTTTGTGATTCATTACACATATTAAAGAATGATAAACAAATAAACAAGGTACCGTTAATATTTGCAATGTTTTGAAACAGCCTCTACAAGATCTTCAACTAGGCATCTTTAATACAACTCTAAGAGCTTTCTTTAGCCACTTAAACACCTGTTTCCAACCAGCTGATGAACCCCAAAATACCATAATTTAAATGACTATGAAATAAGGTGTGATAAGCCAAACATAAATATTTGAATGACACACAAGAGCGCAATTTACGCAATTGAAAAACACCCCTAGATAGGTTAGTAATAAGATAATCAATATGAACAGACCACGTTAGGGTGCCGTCCAAAATGATGCCTAATAACTTTATTTTATTGCGTTTGTTCATAGCAATAATATTCTTCCTGAATAAAAAATAAATATTTTCAGTTTTACTATGGTTTATTTTCATTTCATTGTCTTTAAACCAGTTCATCATTTTGTTTAACTCATTTTTTTCAGCGGCTACCAGAATGTCAAGATTTTCATGGCCCATAATGAGTGTGGTATCATCGGCGTACAGTACTGGTTGTACCAACATCGCATTAGGGAGATCGTTCATATAAAGTACAAAGAGTAAAGGACCAATAATTGACCCCTGTGGTACACCAATATTCAAAGTCTTAAAGTTGGAGAGTTTGCCATTTACCTTAACAGCTTGTTGGCGATCCCGCAAATATGATTGAAACTCAAACTCACACCATTTATACCATAGAGTTTGAGTTTTTCAACTAATATTCTGTGAGAAACCGAGTGAAAGCTTTGCTCAAATCCAACAGAGTAACAGATGTTATTTTTCTCTCATCCAAATTATTTAGAATCTCTCCAACTACTTTTTCAATTGCGTCTATTGTACTATATCCTGTACGAAAGCCATATTAGGAGGAATTTAATATTTTATACTGACAACAAAACATAGTTGCACGTCTTGCAATTAAGATCAAAAAA